>JANHFX010029511.1:5728-31173 GCA_027560015.1 Chloroceryle amazona | reverse complement strand
GGGCGGCCCACATCGCTCGGTCGCCGCGCGTCGCAGCTGCAGCTGCCATGGCCGCCCTCGGTGCCGAGGAGGACGCGCTGGCGCGCTACCGCTCTCCGCTGGTGTCGCGATACGCCAGCGCCGAGATGGGCTTCAACTTCAGCGAGAGGAAGAAGTTCGGGACCTGGCGCCGCCTCTGGCTCTACCTCGCCCAAGCCGAGAAGGTAACGGTGGGAGGTGGCCGCTGAGGGGAAGGTGGGCCGGGGCCGGGCCCGGAGGAGGGGGGCGAGGCTCTGAGGGGACCCGCCGGGGCCGCTCCGCGTTCTCTGCGCTAGCAACGGGGAACGGAAGGTGGTGAGGCCCCCGGTTCCGTCGCCCGCAGCCCGTTCGGGAGGCCTCAGCACCGAGCAGCCTGGTCTGCGGTGGCCTCCGGTATGGAGGAGAACTGCCCCCCGGTACCGGTAGCGAGAGTGTTCCCGGCCTTGCAGAGCCGTGCTGTGGGGTAATGATGGAGAAGAGTCATGGTGGAAAACAGGCCCTAGAACTGCAGCCATCGTGTCACGGTTCAAGTGTCTCCAAATAACAAAACAACTGAGCAGGAAAGGCGTGTCTTGGCTCTGCCGGTGCTCGAGGTGCGCTGGGCATTGTAGGTTAAGCGTAGAAGTCAGCACGAAGCGTCGGAGAGGGCAGCGATGTGACCGGGGAGCGATGAGGGTTGAGTTCCAGTCGGGGTACAAGGTGGAATGCCATCTATCTTTAATGAGAGAAAATAATGACAAAGTTTAGGCTGACAGCCGGGAAAATTTCTGCTGTAGGGCTGTTTCCCTTCAAGTGCAAATATAGGATTCTGTTTGTGTTTAATTTTCATTCCTGGAGTTGCTTTTGTGATGGTTCCCTCACGCCCGTCTCGCAACGTTGAAACAAAAAGTACAAGCAGCCCTTCAGCTTACAGGGGTGTAAATCTGGCCGTGGCAGACAAGATCCTCTAATTTTAAATGAGGGCCAGTGAGTACGATAGTAAATCTTCTGAATCAAAATACTGCTTGCTACGTGACCTTTGGTCTGTGAGAAACATCTGTGGAAATTCTAGAAACCGAAGCGTGTGTTGGTTCTGCGAAGCACTGAACTCCTAATTTTTGTAATGAATCACTTTCCCTAGACCCCTGTGCCTTGTTAATGAACTTTTCCTGCTTTCTGCCCTGTAAGCAAAGCTTTCCACGAGCAGAGGTTTCTTATTAACTCGCCTTCCTCTCTTGTGTGAAGCTGTGGCTGTTTCTCTCACAAATATTAAATTCCAACTATTTTAGCAACGGCGCTCAAAGTGAAGGCCTAGTCATGAGTATTGGTCTCCTTTTAAAGCTTTGTTGATATGCGCAGAACATTTACAGTACCTAGAGGGTAACAGCCAGCGGCGTTTGTTTTGTTGGGTGTACGTTACATTTTGGGGAAGATTTTGTGTACCTCTCAACGGGATGACCAGAAGGGGGGTCTCTTACTCACAGGGCAACTGTAATGAAAGGAAAAAAATACATATATATCCATGGGCATATTCAGCTACTCCGTGCAAACTTGAAAAAGGCTTTCCAGGTCCTGTGGAGCCCTCTGTTTTCTTGCCTACATGTCTGAATGGAATTAGTATTCCATTAAAAATGTTAGAATATGGAATTTCTCACCTGTAAAATGTATAGTTTAAGCACGGAGGTCACGTTTCAAAACAAAACGCCAAAAAACCATTGGGAACTCAGTCATAGTGAGTCCTTATTCTCTGCAAACATTAATGAAGAGTAAGGAATTCTTCAGTATGCCTCTTCTTGAAGTCATTGTGTCAAAATTGATCTGCTCAGAACTAGGCTCCCCTTCTCTGCATTCAGTGTCAGTTCAGCTGATTTTGGTGGCCAAGAAAACTTTTCGGTTATTTGTCCTTCCTGAAAAGCCAGTACAGGAGCTGAATTCGTATCAGGCTTGTGGCAAGGACAAGGACTCCTTTCAGTGACACCTACGAGACACAACCCCCCCAGTACCATTACAGAAGTAAATGGGAACCTTTCAAAGCCGAGTAGCAGTTTTTCTGCTGGGAGGAGCAGGTGGGGGCTGCTGAAGGGATGCTGACTCTAATGTTGATTTGAGGGGATTTACCTCAACTGAGTGAACCTCCACAGTCCCCGGGCAACCGTGAACTTCAGTTTGCACCAGGGGCTTGTTCCACTGTTCAAAGGGAATTGTTCTTCAGCCACACATTTTAAGGAGGCAGAGGGGATCTAAGCTTTACATTTTTTTTTCGGAAGGCAGCGAGTGAAGCATCTTGTGGGTGTTCTAGCAGGATGTAGCCTGGATAGGCACACACCTTCTAGTGTGTCACCAGGGCTGTTCCAGAAGAGAACTTTTCTGGAATTTCAATCAGGCCGTAGACACTCCCCGTAGCGTTAATATTCAGTGAAAAAATTGTATTGAAATACTGTCTTTAACCACCATTAAAGATTCTACTTTATAGAATTTGCACATGGTGTAAAGAGATTTTTACATGGGACGGATCATGGAATGTAGAAATTAGCAAGTCTGCTCCGTAAAGAGGATTTATTTTTATTTCAAGCCATCGCAGCTGAACGATGCCAAACTCTTATGGGGATGGCCCTTTCCTAGGCCTTCAGTGCAGATAGTTTTCTGGCTCTGCAGATGATGGCTGTGAAAGAGAAATTAATAAAATATTCTAGCCCTCTCAGAGAATAATTTAATACTGGTGATTTAATTGTGTGGAGACTCAAGTTTTTGACCCTGTCGGGATGCTTTCAGAACTACATAGCTTAGGAAGGAAGGCTTGAAAAAGCTACCTCCTTCTAGTGCAAACAAATGATTAATCTGCATAAATGGAAAATTACAATGGAGATCACTTTAAAAATAGAAAAGCAAGTACCATGATGTCTGCAGTTGACATTAAGAGCAAGTCAATATCAAGGACTCATTAATTTAGTGATTAAAAATCAATTGAATTCTAAGATTTAAGCTTAACTCCAGCGAGACTATAACCGGACTACCTCAATTTGTGACAATGCCACCTAATTCCACAAGTTTTCAAGATTTTCCTTCCATCTGTAGAGAAGAGCTGCCTTTGTTCAGTGCTGACAGGACGATTCCACGTCACGTTCTCATACGAGCTCTGCGGGTTGGACCTCCCTTTGCCCGTGTCCCACGGGGGACCCCATCCAGCGTGCCTGAGCAGAGCAGCGCTGACATGGAGCTCAGGGCTGCCACTGCCGTGCAGAGCCACGGCTGCTGGCAACACTGCTGCTCCTCTCTTTTCCCTGGGCGTTGCACATCTCATGTGTTGGTGGATTCCCTGACTCCAGGCACTGGGCACTTCGGAGGGGTCGTTGCCTGCCTCGTGGTGAACCCGTTTTCCTCTGAAGGGAAGAAAGTTATCTAAGGTTGAGACCTTTGCTCACCATGGTACCTGGGAGCCGAGGAGGACACACTCAGGTTTTTTTGTTTCTTGCTCAGAGAACTCCACCTAGATTTGATCTGATGACTGATGAGTAAAAATGCACAAGTGATCTTTGAAAATAGAGCAAAATCCAAGTCAGCCACTTGGGCAGCTGCAGATGAGGCTGCAGTTGTCTGGTGAATGTTCAGACCTTTTATGCGTGAGGAATAACTTCGAGGGGAGAGACTGAAATTGCCCCGTCTCTAAATGTGTGTCTTTAGATGCTTCTTTGTCAGATGCAAACATGGGTTAAAATATCTAAAAGTAATTGAATTTGTATTTCTTGTTTTAGGTGAGATATCTAGTCACTGAATTAAGATGTAAGGCAACAGCAGCACCACTAACTGAAGAAATCCCTTCCTCTATTTCTGTCTAAAGTTGTTGAACTCCTGGGGTCATTAACTTTGGGTGTGGAGAAATCTGCATCTCCTTCTGGTGTTGGGCCTCTAAGCCCTGGATAAAGGTAGACTTTAAGATAAAGCCTTGTCATCAGAATTTCTAATTAGCTAGTCCAGGCAATGTTCAGCTCAATGTGCTGGCTCAGGATCCTGCTGTGGGGTTCTGAAACCTCTCCTTGCTTTGCTTAGCGAGGACTGGTTTTGAACTCGGGAGGCCAAGCGCCAAATGTTCAACACTGTCTTCATAGATCAAACCCTTTCTCTTTAAAGGGTTGTTGGAATTCCTGCAGATTTGTGTCATGTCTCTGCCTTCCAAGTAGCCCTTTATTATATCTGAACAAAATGTGATACTTTTTGGCCGGTGCGTATATGCTGATAGATCAGAAAAGCAGGCAGGCAGATAACTGCTGAGCCTGGTGCTGTAGCCTTTCCTGAGAAGCATGTACATTTGGAATTTTTTCCAGATACCAATTTTCATGGAATGTATAAGCGTTTCAGACTCGAGCCATCTTTAGTAGGTTGGCTCAGAAACGGTCCAGGGGTCCCGAGGTTCCTGTGGGAGAAGAATAGAACGGAACGCTCACTTAAGCTTGGCTTCTTCAGGAAATCAAGATTAAATGGTGCTTATCTCCAAAAGTTGTTGAGTAAGTGCAGTGACTGGGATTAGTTGTAGAGAGTGTCATGGGATTAGGTAGCTAAAAGGTAACATGAAATAATATGGAAATCATACAAGTTCCATCCCTTGTAAATAGTGCAGCTGTTTGAGGACGGTTTGGGGGCTTCACCTTTCTCCCCTTCCACCCACCTTTCAGTTTTATCAAATGTTCTAGTGCGAAATGACCACGAGACAACCAGTTCTTTATCTTTGTTCCTCCATTGCAACCATAGCTGCAGTGGGAAAACATTACGGTATGAGAAAATTACTCAACTGTAATGCTTTTATTTGTTATGTAATTGCTAAACTTAGGCTTATGCAGTTTTGTTTGTCAGCTGAGGTATTGCTTCTAATTGTAATACTATATTTTTTTTTAACTGTGCTATGTAAAGATCTTCTACTTAAGAACTACTATGTCTTTTTAAATTGCCTTGTATATTTCACCAGTTTCTGTTTCATTGGGATACTTTTGGGGTGTTTGGTTTCTTTGGCTTTTTTTAGGAAGTGGTTCTGCTTTGACAGGGAGGAGAAGCCCCGTGTATGTGTAGGGGTAGCACGGCTGCCAGGATGCGCAGCTAGACCCAGGGTAGTGGCTCTAACTGAGCGTGCTGCCTGTTAAAAACAAACCCCAAATCATTTCTACTTTACCTTCTTTGTTAGGCTCTGCCCCTTGCGTTTGCCCGGTTTAGAGAGCTGGAGCAATTTGCTCTTCAAGAGGACATCCTTGAAATACATTGTTTCTGACAAGGAGCAAGAATCTATTAAACATTTGGCTTATGCTTTTTGTAGAAGTTGACGTGATAATTAGGAGATGTGAGATTGTTTTCTTAACACACTGGATTGCAAGAATGGCAGGAGAGCCGGCGTGCTTAATAGAGTATGGAGACTTCCTCGGCGTGCGGCTGCTCCGAGCTTCAGGAGTTGAGAGGGGAGCGTTCCCCAGCTGTTTGCTGATTTAATTAGATTTTTTTCTGTCAAGAAATCTGAAGGTCAACACATGCAGAGTAGAATCTGTCATTTATGATGATTAAATACCCAGAGATAGATCTGCAAAAATTGGTGGTGCACGCGTTAAGAATCTGTTTTGTTCATTTCTGTGCTACTCAGGAAAACAAACAATTATATTCTAAAAGCTTGTAAATAGAGAGGTGGCTGTTTCGTGCAAGTCTGTGAAGTATCTGTGGAAACGGAACATGGGTACTGTCTCAGAGCAGAGATTCCTGCGTTTGCGATAATTAATGAGCGGTGTGGAAACAGAGACTGTTTATCAGCAGGCTGTTAGTGTCTGACAGCATACGAGCAACTGAGCCTTCTCTTTAAACTTTTCCTTGGGTGAGTTGTGATGGTGGCACACTTCCCAGAGCCGTCTAGTTTGTGCTGTGACCTGTGTCGTGCAGTCAGCCAGGTGAAAAAACCCCAGCATCATTCCTAGGTCAGCAGTAGTGCTGGTGTTGGCATCGTGATGTTGCTGGTAACGCTGGCAGAAAGCCTCTAGGAAAGTATTTACCGCAAGACTTTGCGCTGCGATTCTCTCTGGTCTTGCTGTTTTAGTGGGGAGGCTGAAGTAGATGTGCTGAAGGAAATGTGGGATTCTTTACGGAGCAGCTAAAAGTCTTTCTAGGCATATTGGCTGGTTGTTTGGTTTTGCTCTTATTTGTTTTGCTTTTGACTTTCCTTGGTTAAAAGACAGATGTAGTAATAGCAGATTAAAGAGAACTGCCATTTTTTTCATCCCTACGAGAGCTTTGATTGTGCTTTCCTAGAAGTTGGATGAAAATCTATTTTGTCCGCTGCATGTGGATATTCTGGCTTATGTTGAAAATGTTACCTCGGCAGTTTGGTGTTGAAGGCACGGGTTCAACTTTCAGTTTGTTGTGTTTTACACTTACTATGGGAATTCATTTGGGGGAAGAGTTGCCGCAAAATATTGAAAAACTCCCCGAGATAAGGACATTTTGTACAAGTATCCTGTTACTTAAAGGGCACTGAATGTTCATAGTACTAAATAGAATTTCTAAACAGATGGTCATAATTAACATAAAATACATCCACAGATAGAGTCTATTTAGTGCTCTAGTAATTATTTCAGTGGTCCGATACTTTAGCATTCATTAAACTCCAGCAGAGCCAACAGTGGAGTTACCCAGTTCAAGTGCAGAGGGGAGATCTCAGCTTCCTCAAAACAATTACATTTGTTGTTGTTGTTATGGGATGAGAAACAAATAAAATCACACAAATGTTGTCATTACGTGTTTATTTGCATTTCTAGCAAGCTGCTGGGAGAAGCTTGTTCACAGCCTCGAAGTGAACTGACTGGTCTCTGGGTTGCGTGGAAAGTCAACATCGGCGCACATTGCAGCCAAGGGTGGGGCTGCTCAGCTCTTCCTTGGAGCCCTGAGCTTACCTCCCCGTGACAAAAGCTTGAATGTAAACTCTTGATGAATGCCTTAAGCCTGTTAGCTTTCTTTCAAGAGCATAAGTTATATAAGATGGGGTGTCTTTCAGAACAATTGCTATCATTTCTTTGGAATACTTTGATGTAAACACTTTGTGTGGTACCACTGCACAGAGCAAGATGTTGCAGGAGAAGAGACTTAATAGCCAGGCGACTGAAGTTACTGCTTGCCCTGTTGGAAGTTTTGTCCTAAACACCTGGATTTTCAACAGGTCAGAGAGTGAATTCATGGAAGTGGAGTTGCGTCGTTGTGGGAGGTGGAGATGTGCAAAGCAAAATCATATACAGCACTCTCTGCCCTGGACTGCTCCAGTGGGTCCTTGGGAGAGGAGGAGGAAGTAACACAAGAGAATCATAAAACTATGAAATCACCTCTCATTCTTGCAGTGGTTTATGGTTTTTAACTTTTCTTAATTGATTTGTCTTTTACAGAATGAGAAATTTTTTCTTTTTTTAAAGCAAAGCTGTGTTTAGTTGGTGTCTGAGTAAGATCAGAAGGAAGGCATTGTTCTACTGCACTTTGAATGGAAACAGCATTTTATCCTCCTCCCCCCAAAATAAAAAAAATAAATTTAATTTAAATTCTGTGTCTTCTCCCCACCTGAGGCATACTCTACAACCAGGGAGTGCTCTAAGGGCTTAGATGAGCTAGTGTGAGAGCTGGTTACTGTGATTCATGCCTCCACGTTTTCTGTGCCAGTAAATGTCTTTCTCGTCCTACGCTAAAGGTGTATTTAATCCAGGGAGAAGAGCTTTAATGCCACTGACTGTGAATAGGTTTGGCTTCAACTTATGGTAGTTGTCGTTAATTCGGTTCGTGAGCCTTTTCTGGTAGTTACTAAACTAACACCAAGTGGGGGGGTTTGGAATACTTCAACTTAAGGATTTGGTTTTATTCTGTAAAATATTGAAATGGTGGTTTGGGTTTGGTTTTGTTTTTAATTAAAAAGCCTTCTGAATGACCAGAAAGCATGTTTTAAATACTCTGTTATTCACTTACAGCTGCCAAAACATAGTACAGTGAAATAATGGTCTGCTAGCCTGCTAAACAAGTGTCCAGCTTCCACAATGCCTGTGCAGGCAGCTCAGTGGACAGAATTTCTGTCCTGCCCAATCTGCTACAACGAGTTTGATGAGAATGTGCACAAACCCATCAGCTTAGGTTGCTCTCACACTGTCTGTAAGACCTGCCTGAACAAGCTTCATCGCAAGGCATGTCCTTTCGACCAGACTGCCATCAACACAGACATCGATGTGCTTCCTGTAAACTTTGCACTCCTCCAGTTAGTTGGAGCCCAGGTATGATTTAAGCAGCTTCCTATAATTACTGTTTGTGTGCCCGTTGCAGTGCACGTGCTGATCTTTTTCCCTCATTTTTAGTCTGAAAAAAAATGTAAGACTTTAACTTTGTCACGTTTAGAAGTCCATGCTTGCTCTAAAAGAAACCACACCGTTTTCAGGACCATCCTAGTCTCATAAAATGAAAACACACTCTCTTTTTAAGCTTAATTCTGGTTCAAAATGGCTCTCGAACTGGGACTGGAGAATAATATCCATTAGAAAATAGACAGTTAACTGTCTGTCACAGTTGTCACTAGCAAAGTCAACCTGCAGATTGCATTTGTTCATCGTACTCTTGCAAGGAATCTGGTTTCTACATGTCCCACGTTCTAAAGTACCTAGCTGTTAACCATGTCTCCCAACTCTCCGTGTATATTTATTATTTCTTTTTTAAATACACGTGAAGATGGCATTTCAGTTGCGTTTTCAGACACTGGCTAATCAGGCCAGGAATGTTCCCTGTGCTGTCTCGTAGCAGTGGCAGCACAGTGATTATATAATCAGTACTGCGCTTTATGGAGACTAAATAAGCCTGTTCACCTTGTGCTGATTCACACACTTTTTCATGTTCCTCTTGCTGTAACACCTGGGAGATGCAGTAACAAGATGCTTTTTACTTTGCTGGTTTTATGTCTTATCATGTGCCTTGACACAGCTATTGGTAATAACACTGTCAGAAGGGGTTTGTTTCTTGAGCTCACCTTCCTTTCATTTTTTTTTTATTTCTAAGCTTGTATCACATCATTTCCTTGATCTTAAAACATTAATTTTTCCTGGTCTCCTAACTTCTTGCAATGTCTTTCAATTTAATGACTAATACTCCCTCTATTTTCATAGTCTGACCTTGTTACTTTGAGTTTTTTCCACCAAGTTGAGTTTGCTGATTCTTCTCTTTGAAGATTTCAGCATGCCCAAATTATGCTTGAAATATTTTTTAACTTTGCTTTTGATTTTTTTTTTTTTCATATTATTTTCTTGCCAGTTTAATTTTGCCTTGTAACTTCCCCGGTCTCTGTAGTAAATCATGCTGATCTTGCACACCGATCATCCTCTCAAATCTTCTGTTCTTCATTCATCTTTTAAGTACCTTCTCATTAGACCTTGGTTATTGGTTTTTGTTCTTAATGTGTTGAGTGCTAACAAAACCAATCTTTCCTCACCCTGATCCTGGTCTTGTGTCGTTGTTTTAGACCTTATTACACTCTACAGACCGGGGCGGGGGGTCCTGTGTGTCCCTTCTCTAAAAAGCAGCGTGCATCTGCAGTGTTATATAATTAATAGTGGTGGTGTTGGTACCATCACAGGCGTATCAGCTAGGCCAGCTGGGTATATGTAATTCCTCTCCCCCCTCCTCCCCCTTGCATTTTCTTAGGTACCTGATCATCAGACAGTAAAGTTGAGTAACGTAGGAGAGAACAAACATTATGAAGTAGCAAAGAAATGTGTTGAGGATTTGGCACTCTACTTAAAGCCATTAAGTGGAGGGAAAGGTGAGTCTCTGCTGAACAGTGGAATTTTGATGTAACTTAACAGCCTTGTGTTTTCAGCACTGATCTTTAGATGTCTATGAGATAATTCTCTTTTTGTCTGTAATAAAATTTCCCTTAAGTCTTTAAAAGCATATTCACACCTGTGACACTTGATTTTATTTTTTTTTAAGTTTACAAAATATTCTTTTTTTTATTTAAGAATATTACCTTTGGGCTAACTTTATAGTAAAGCTGAACTTTCTTCAAAGGATGGGTTTGATGTTGGTTTGACTTTAATTAAAATTCTTTTTAATAATGAATTATGCAGTAGCCTCAGAGAAGGGAAGATACCTGTGACTCTTATCCAGGTCTTGGAAAAAGACAGATGCTATTAGCCACTTTTGTTTGCCTTATGCAGGTAATTTTCTCTGATTAGAAGCAATAATTTGCCTTTTCTCTCTGTCTTTGAAGGTGTTGCAAGCTTGAACCAGAGTGCACTGAGCCGTCCAATGCAAAGGAAGCTTGTGACACTGGTCAACTGTCAGCTGGTGGAGGAAGAGGGTCGAGTTAGAGCTATGAGGGCAGCTCGGTCATTGGGAGAGAGAACCGTTACAGAACTCATCTTGCAGCACCAAAATCCTCAGCAGCTTTCTGCCAACCTTTGGGCTGCTGTCAGGGCACGAGGATGCCAGTTTCTAGGACCAGGTAAGGTACACGTAGAATCTGCCACAGAATGTATTTAGCTGTACCTTTTCTTAACAAAAAGTTCCTTGGAAATATCTGCTGTGCAGTTGACAATGTAATTACTTCTGTCCAGACTGTAAATTAGCTGCAAATACAATCAGATTTACTTTAGTTGCAGGATGTTAATTTTAAAATTTATGCTGGTGTTTATATCTCTGATAGAAATAGCAAATCCTTAGTTAAGAATGCTGCTGAAGGCGAGCACAGAAAGGAGGAGGAAATTCTGTTTAAACTGGAAAAAAGTCCTCTCCTGATTCCAGTAATGACAGCATTCCCACACCATATTTATTTCATACAGCTCCATGGTGTAGAATTGATGTCCAAAATTACAAAGACTACAAGATTGCGAGCGGAGAAAAGTATAAAAGCTGCACTACTGATGTGTTTATTGCTGAAAATTATTCTTAGCTCTTGAAGCTGATTGTGCTTAGAGTGCTTCTAAATGCTTCTAAACTAGCAAATTTCTGAAAATGTTTACAACCCTTTATTTCCTTAGGATTAGTGATATAAAAAGTAATAAGGGATTAGGATGCAGATGATTCAGATACTCCTACTTATTGTGTTAATATATGATAGCCTTGCTATTTTCTGACAATGTTTCACTTCCTGTCTCTGATCTTTGTGTGTTAAAGCTATGCAAGAGGAGGCACTGAAACTTGTATTACTGGCACTGGAAGATGGCTCTGCACTCTCAAGAAAAGTTCTGGTACTTTTTGTTGTGCAAAGGCTAGAACCAAGATTTCCTCAGGCCTCTAAAACGAGCATTGGTCACGTTGTGCAGCTACTGTATAGAGCATCATGCTTTAAGGTAAAATACCAAATTTGAAGTTTGTTACTGCAAAGTAGTGCAGCTCCAGGGACCCTCGCCTAGGATTGGTATCCTTCACCTGTAAAATGTCACATACATTCAGTTTCTACACATTTAAATAGTGTAGGCTACAAGATTTTTATCTAGAAGTGTCAAGTAGTCATTTGATACGTTTAATTCCCCACAAATGAACAAATAGTCACACGTGGAATTAGCTGGAATAGATTCTGAAGTTACTGCCCTCACTGAATTGCTGCCCATCCTCTGGAAGTTATCTCCCTGGAAAGAGGCTTGGAACCTGTGACTCTGTAGGCACACCCAGCCTGCTTCAGGAAGAAGTGAAACGTTTTAATATAATCACTTTATCTAGATTCATATGAGTTGGCCATGGCCAGACTGGCCAGGGTGCTCTCAAAGCTTAGAACCCAACCTGCGCTCTACAGAAAATTTTTGGAATGCTGCAGTCCTGGGAACTTCCCTGTTGGCAATACCAGGCCAGCGAGGGGGACACTGTACACTGAGCATGATCTCAGCCTGGACTCCAATGCCCTGTTCCTGTGCATTTATCTCTTCTTTTTGTTTTGTCTGTATCTAGCTGCCGTGCACCAGAGAGGTGCTTTATTTCAGGTATATAGGGGTGGGTTGTTTAAACTGAATGTTCCTGACTCTTTAGCTTTGGAGAAGAATGAAAAGTTAATTCAGTATGTCTCTTGAACCACAGTTGAAAACATGATTGTCACATCATCACCACACATTAAAATAATGAGACCTCTTGCTCTCCTTCATGTCTTCTGTATCCTAAGAGTTTTACTTAACATTTATAGTGAGCAATCAGTTACATATTCTGCTCTTTAAATGTCAGTATCTTAATTTTTTTCTTCCTCTTTATTATTTAAATAACTTCTAGAGGCTTTCTTATTTCTTTAAGTCGTCCTTTAATACTGCTTAGCAAAAACTACAAGTAGAACTGCTAAATATCTAACTGTATCTCCTGTGACTTAAGCAAATCCAATTGCTTTCCTGGTAGGAAGTAGAGAGTTGATAATCATTTCGCTCCCGTGGTCCTGTAGAGACCTGAGGAGCTGGGGTTTCTGCCTGTGCCCTGCTAGGGAAGGGGATGAATACACAGAAGAAAATGAAGTATATGCTAAACGTGCAAAACCAGTCCTTTTGTAATTTGTGCCGTGTCTTTCTGATGGCCTTGGAGATATTTTATTAAAGGAGTATTTATTTATTAGGTCACTAAAAGGGACGAAGATTCTTCTCTGATGCAACTTAAAGAAGAGTTTCGGAGTTACGAGGCTTTGCGGAGAGAACATGATGCCCAAATTGTTCACATTGCCATGGAAGCAGGACTTCGAATATCACCAGAACAATGGTCTTCCCTTCTTTATGGTGACTTGGCACATAAATCACACATGCAATCCATTATTGACAAGGTTCGTCAAAGGGATGACTTCAGTATCTTTGTAGGATTAGATCCGACTATTAAATGTTACCATAAAATATTCAAGAACTGCTTGAGTTAACTTTTTGTCTTTAGTCATATCAGATATTGATTAAAACTAGAATGAAGGAGGTGTTTTTTCCTCCACAGTAGTGTATTCTTCATATGAAGACATTTTGGTTTTCAGTAGTTTATGACTAATTCCCTTTTTTGTGTCTTATGATGAAGCTTCATAGGGCAGATTCTGAGCTGAGAAATAACATTTCTCTCCACTGATTCTCTCTATGCCATCTGAAGACACTACCTATTGTGTTTAGGAACCAGTGCAATGACAATCTTTTTAAGATGTAGCTGACAGGTGTAAGATGCAGGACACTAACACTCAGTTTGTTTTCAGCTCCAATCTCCAGAATCTTTTGCAAAGAGTGTACAAGAATTGACAATTGTCTTGCAGCGCACGGGGGACCCCGCAAACTTAAACAGGCTGAGGCCTCATTTAGAACTCCTGGCAAACATAGATCCAAATCCAGGTATGCAAATGAAGGTTTTTAAACATTTCTTGATATTTTTCATATCTAAAAAACATATTATTAAGATGATAACCTCCATTCCTGGTTTCAAAATTCCTATTAATTAACATAACATATCATAAACTCTTCTTCAGAGCTGAGTTCTGTCCTATGCATCTTGGTGTTTCCACGTGCTGGAGGATTTCCTTCTTATTTATGATACTATTGGAATTGCTGACAGAATGACAAGCCTGCTTTTAATAATTTTAGATGCAGCATCTCCAACATGGGAGCAGCTGGAAAATGCAATGGTTGCTGTAAAGACTGTGGTACATGGGCTGGTGGATTTCATTCAGAATTACAGTAGAAAAGGCCATGAAACTCCACAGGTAACTCTACTGGATCGTTGCGTTCTATGTCTTAATGTACAGTTACTGAAAGATGCACCTTTGGAAAAATTACTGTTGCTTTGAAATATTTATGGCCTTTTCTGTGGAATAATTGATGCTACTGTTACTTAACTGCATTCAGCTTTTGAGAACATTTCTGAACATGGAATGCAGCAGAGCCTGCTCTCATGAGATCCGTGCCATGGCGTAGCACTTAGCCCCTCAAGAAAGTTCCTTAGCTTTCTGATTAAAGGTGCAAAGTGTAAAAACACACCATGGAGGTGTTTAACATAAAAATAGGCTTAATATGCACAAATGTCTGTTAGATTGTAAGAGGAGTGTCTTAACGTTTTGTGGTTTGTTTGTTTGTTTTTTTCATTTAAAGCCACAACCAAATAGCAAATATAAAACAAGTATGTGCCGAGATCTTCGACAGCAAGGGGGATGTCCAAGAGGAACAAACTGTACGTTTGCTCATTCTCAGGAAGAGCTTGAAAAGTGAGTGTAGGAGACTTTTTGTTCTTAACTTAAATCCAGGCAATCTCTGTAGGCTTCTGAAAACAGTGTCTTCTATGTGTTAATTCATTCAGAAGGGATTTGTGAATCTCTTGAAGTCACAACACTTTAGATGCAATTGAAGGTACAGTAAAGCAATGTCTGCAGACTAATTCCAGTTTTATTTTTTATTTTACTCCATATGAAGTAAAATTTCCTTTTGTGAAACTGAGTCCAGGCTCAGTGTCTGTCAGGGATTGGTGTTCTCACCCACAAGAGGGAGAATGTTAATTACATTTTAATTGATCAAGGAATAAAGTGAGGTATTTGAACAGTGTGTCACATCTACATTCTTGAAGCTGTTTTCAGCCAAATCTGTTATCAAAGAACTGCAGAAGTGGATCTTCTAAGAGGAGAGATGATCTTTGGTTTCAAGGAAGACACTGATGTTCTATCTGCAAATTGTTGGAAATAAGCACCAGTTTTTGAAGCCTTGTAATTTTTGAATATCACGCTCCGCTCAATCCCTTCCTTTTGCTAGTTTTAAAAATACATTAAACGTCACAATAAGCACTTTTAAAATTGTCTGTCTCTTTGTGTGCGTGTTTGTACATGTGTTTGTTTATAGATACCGCTTGAGGAACAAAAAAATCAGTGCAACAGTGAGAACATTCCCCCTTCTAAATAAAGTTGGCGTGAATAGCACCGTCTCCACCACAACAGGAAACGTAATTTCTGTCATAGGAAGCCCTGAAGCAACAGGGAAGATGGTGCCAAGTACTAATGGAATAGCTAATCTAGAAAGTGGAGTTCCCCAGTTGATCCCTCGCTGTGCCGACACCTCCTTGAGAGCTTTGGAGAACACCAAGAAGGGAGGGAAGACTGGAGCCAATGGCCAAAATGTTTCTGGATCCCCTACAGAATCACTACCTGAAAAGTAGGTAGCTGTTTCCATAAAGATAACCAAGCATTTTGCTTTTAGATTATCGTGGAGCTTGTGGATGGCAACCAAAAGATAGCAAATTGTGGTCCCGGCTTGCAGCTGGTGCTGGTGCTGGCTGGCTGCAGAGTTGTGTAAGATCTTGTACTGCAGTGCAGATAGTGTTACACAAAGTCTCTGGATTCGAGTTGTCAGAGCCAGCATCGATTGTTTTAGCTGTTGAATACTCCCTTGCAATATAGATAAAATGGTAAAGCTCCCCCTTTGTCTTCCATTCTGTTGTTCTCAGCCTCTTACTATAGGGATATTACCTGCAAATAAAGCAAGAAAACTGCGCTCAGAGTTTTAACATTTCCTGAAGCCAAGGGTGTGCACAGTGCATGCTCCCTTAAGAGTCCTGGAAACCTTCCAGGTTGGGGGTTTTGCCTTCAAACTTTTTCGATATTTCTCCAGCATTCACTAAACCTTTAAACAACTTTTCAAAGCCTTTATCTTTACCAGAATACGCTTAGTGGTACCTAAGCAAAATATTTACATCTGCATTTGAGTTCTCTTAGAAGAAAGCCCAAGATTTAATAATAGCATCAATTTGGGGTATGAAAAACAAAATACCAGAGGAAATGACATGGCCCAAATTTCCACGTTACATGGCAGCATACACAAAGTGATGACTGACTGAAATAAGTAAAGATCTGCTTAATAATTTCTTGGTAATCCTTTTCAGTAAAATTGGTTCTCCACCCAAGACTCCTGTAAGCCAGGCAGCAGCTACCTCAGCTGGTCCTCCTAATATTGCAACAGAAGTTAATTCTGTGCCTCCAAAATCCAGCCCGTTTGTTCCCAGAGTACCTGTCTACCCTCCACATTCTGATAATGTTCAATATTTCCAAGATCCCAGGACTCAGCTGTCATATGAAGTTCCACAGTACCCACAGACAGGTGAGTGAGATGAGCACTAAATCAAACATAGCTCTGAACTTTTTTGTAGATAAGCCTAAATGCTGAGAAATAACTTAGCTCAGTTTTGTGATTGATTTATTTTTTTTTAATACCAACTGAATCTTAGTTTAATGGAATACTAACTTGGTCCGTTGCCAGCAGCTTGCTCCCAGTGGTGGTGGGTGGCTGTTGTCTCTGTGTGCAGTATGTTACGCAGGTTGTACCTCAGCATCCAGAAGAACTTGAACCTGAAGGTCTTTTCATCTGCTTTTTTTCTTTTGTTCGCATTTAACTGCATTTCTTTAGGCTGGCTCACATCATGGCCTAGCTGTGAGGGTATCCACAGGCAGGATGCAGATCCTTCTGCCGTGAGACTTACACAGCTTTGTGCTTCTCAAATGGTTTTGATAGTTTACACTCATCTTTTAGGTTGTAGTGTCCATGTTTATATTCAAGCAAACAATTAGGTTGTTCATAAGATCTCAAAAGGCAGCAGTGTTCAAACAATCCTCTTCAGGGGAAAAGAGAGTAAGCTAAGTATGAAATTGTTATTTCTGGACAGCTGGGGTTCTTTTAGCAATATGGCTTTTTGTATTAGAGGTAAGTATTTTAACTTCCTATATAAAGAAATGCTTAAGATGCTGTCTTTTCAGGTCCATAGTTAGACCACAGTACATAGGAGCAATGGCAGAGAAACTCATTTTCCAAACTGGGTCCGGGTGGTGAAGGGTCAGCACTACATCTGCAAGTATGGCTGTCATGCATGAAATGATACTCCAAAGGAAAGCGATAGGGTCAGGAACAGGTTTGTGAGGGGAGACTCTTCGTTCTCAAAAGGTGTACTTCTAAAAACTGCAAATAGTGTTGATAAGGTGTAAAATTCTGGGTCGTTTGTGGTTACATTAAATATGCCTTTTTCCAATTTTTAAGGATATTATCCACCACCTCCAACAGTACCAGCTGGTGTGGCTCCTTGTGTTCCTCGCTTTGTGAGGTCCAATAACGTTCCAGAATCCTCCCTCCCACCTGCTTCCGTGCCATATGCCGATCATTACAGTACATTTCCCCCTCGAGATCGACTGAATTCTCCTTACCAACCTCCTCCTCCGCAGCCGTATGGACCAGTTCCTCCTGTCCCTTCTGGAATGTATGCTCCAGTTTATGACAGCAGGCGCATCTGGCGCCCACAGATGTACCCACGAGATGATATTATTAGGAGCAATTCTTTACCTCCCATGGATGTGATGCACTCATCTGTCTATCAGACATCATTACGTGAGAGATACAACTCTTTGGATGGGTATTACTCTGTGGCTTGTCAACCTCCAAACGAACAGAGGACTGTGCCTTTACCAAGGGTAAGTGAGAGCCAGAACAAGGGGTAGTCTTGGTTCCGAAGGTCGTTACTGAGAAGTTGGTAAATAATTAGTATGGACCTCTTCTGTTTGTTTGGGGTTACGGTGGTCAAGACGAGTGACCTGGACAAAGTTCTTGGTTTGTGTTTAACCTTAATAAAATGGGCTGGTAAAATAGACCACTCTAATCGGCGTTAGGACCAGGGCCCCTCTGCCTCTTTAGCTGCCCTGCACATTGCTTGAGTTGATTGCGTATTTAAGATTTGTGTTACCATACATGGGTCAGTCTCCCCTCCAAACTCTCGTGAAATTCTCCTAGTGTTATCTGCCTAGTTATTCTAGGGAATTTGGAGCTCCTGGTGTGTCCCCTGCTGGTTTGTGCCTTCTGATTAGACCATGATAGGATGTACAGTCCTGTATTTATTATTGCTAGGAGCCTTGTGGTCATTTGAAGACTGGTTATGATGAGCAGTTAAGACGGAAGCCAGAGCAATGGGCACAGTACCACACGCAGAAAACTCCTCTGGTCTCATCAACCCTTCCTATGGCAACACCATCGCCAACACCACCTTCTCCTCTCTTCAGTGTAGATTTCAGCACAGAGGTGGGAAGCGAAAGAATTTCTTTATTTTCTGTTTCTGTAAGATGCCATTTAATATTGCTAGTAAAGATTTTCTGCCTGCCATCTGTTGTTCATAAAATTAATCTTCTAGCAAAAGGGGAGTAATATCGTATAACAATGTAATAATGCGTTCAGTTTCATATTAAGGTGATGCTAAACATGACTGCAAAGAGGTCAAGAAGTGAAGTGATTCAACTTACCCTCACTAAAGAAAATGTAATTTTATTGAACTAGCTTTGTGAGCCTCCAGGGTTTTGTGTGGGGAGCAGCAGTTGTTTTCCATAAGGACCTTCCCTTTTGCACTCCAAAGGACACTATGTCATGATGAGCAGACTGAATCAAGCTGCAAATGCATGTCCAGTCCCAGAGAATACACATCACTTAAAAGTGGTGGTGTGGTTTCATCCCAGCCAGCAATAAGCACAGCTGCTCACTCCATCTCCCTCTGGTGGGATGGGAGAAGAGAAAACTTGTGGGTTGAGGTAAAGACAGTTTAATAAATAGAGCAATAAGCCGCAGACACAAGGAGAGCCAAGTAAGAAATCCATTCAGCACTTCCACTGGCAGGCAGTTCAGGCAGCCCTGACTCCATCACATGCAATGGTTACCTTGGAAGACAAACACCAGTATTCTGAGTGTCCCCCCTTCCTCCTCCTTCCTCCAGCTTCACAGGCTGAGCATGACACCCTATGGCCTGGAATATCCCTTTGGTCAGTTGGGGTCAGCTGCCCTGGCTGTGCCCCCTCCCAACTTCCTGCACCCCTGGCCTGCTCAGGGAGGGGGAGCAGAAAAGGCCTTGATGCTGTGTAAGCACTGCTCAGCCAGACTGAGCCCATCCCTGTGTTAGCAGCTCTCTTTTCAGCACAAATCCAAGACGTAGCCCCACACCAGCCGCTACAAAGAAAATTAGCTCTGTCCCAGCCAAAACCAGCACAAGTGGCAAAAGGAACTGGTTGAACAGTGTGTACGTAGGTGCTGAGTTCTGTAAACAAGAATGGAAACTCAACAAATAGGAATGGTGTGCTTTTGAAGAAAATAGTCTTGTCATATTTTCCGTCTGTGTAAATGAAATGCATCTGGAAAACTAGTTTGAGAACCAGTGTGCTGAGCACCCTCTGCTGTGGTTTAACACTTCCATTGATGGTATCTGAGGCGTTAGATTCTGGTTTTTCAGAGGCAGCCTTATAAGGTAGGTGTACCTGAAGTCCCTCGGGAGTGCATTTGAGGTAGATCAGGATTTGGTCCTTTTCATCCAGGTTGGAGGGTTCCAAGTCACCCTTCTATCTGCCACAGGCTGATAGTTAAAGGAAAATGCGTGGCTTCCTCTCAGTTTAATTGCTGTGGGTATTTGCCTGAAGAAACCTGCACTACCCTAGTGACGCTGATTTCAGTCCCTTACCTCAGCAGACCAGGCAGTTCTTCATGGTGGCAAAGCTTGCCTGTCCTGGGCAGCTGGCAGCTGCACTGGTTGGAAACTGGACAGAACAGCTTGTGTCATCCCCAAGTCTTGACTACAGCTAGAACCCCGTGAATGACTTCAGGGCTAAAAGACATTTACTGCTATTGAATAAAAATTTTATTTGAAGACTGAATTCCCTGTTTTTATTATTCACTGCTTATTTATTCCCTTTTCTGTAGTTCTCAGAGAGTGTCAGTGATTTGAGTGGAACTAAATTTGAGGAAGACCATCTCTCTCACTATTCACCGTGGTCTTGTGGCACTATTGGCTCTTGTATAAATGCTATCGACTCAGAGCCCAAGGATGTGATTGCCAATTCAAATGCCGTGTTAATGGTAGGGGTTTTCTGCATGTTATCTCATCAGTGTAATGATACTTACATGCCAGAGTGTCTTCTGTTTGGTTAAACGTGCCTTTGTTTTTAAGGTTGATAGCTTCTGTTAGTATTTTAAAGTAGTTCTGCCCATTTGAAGTTGTTTGGAATGTCTTTTCCCAGTTTTGTAAATAAATAATATGAATTTTCAGTGACAGAATGTAGTGCCAGAAATAAAAATCTCAGATGTCTAAACAGCTCTTTTAATAACAGATTTCTGTAAAACGAACTTTTAGCCAAAATATTTTGAGTCGATGGTCTGTAAACTGGTAAGAATTCATTAATTGTAAATGTGTTCTCCGATTCTTAGGGGGGTGAATTTTGACTTACAGATTCTGTTTGTTTTCTCTTCAGAATTATTTTATATAAATGCCTATGTGCTCACACACCTCTTTACAATTTCTGAGGCATCTAAAGTAGTCTCAGAAGACATTGCCATGGCAGGCTTGACTGGTTAATACGGGGTCACCGTGGGCAGGCCAGAGCAGATGCTTCCATTGCAGAAACACATTTCCCATTCAGCTTAAGTGCTGTCGTCCGCTGTCTGCGAACAAATAAATCACTGGCCTTTAATCATTCTAAGATTTGTTACATTGCCATTGTTTCAGAAACCTTTACTTTGAAGTTAATCCCAAGAGCAATATACACTGGCAGAGAAAAGTTGAAATACTGTGGACCCAGGATAATCAGCATGAACTTAATCTTGGCTGCTTTCTACCCACAGAGAATCGTATGAACTGTTTTCCTAGACCTCTTACTTGGTTGGAAGGCACATTCTCCTCTAATAAACAGTTTAATGGCAACAAATCTGTGAAAATAAAATACAACTTAGTTTTTAGCACCCAGTCTCCATGAGGGGAGGAAAAAAAAGCAAACTGAAAGACTTTAGAGAACAAAAAATGCTCAGTATGAATTATGGCACGCAGCTTACCTCTGGAGGGAGGGGTAAGAGCTCATGCTTTTTGGAGACTTTCTGCTGGGTACTGTGGCAGGTTATCTTCATGTTCCATGAAACAAGTGTAACCAAATCCCATCCCAAGTTGCCTTTGGTACTACCTCCGTGTATAGGAAAGGGTACTGAAAGACCTTAAAGCATACTGGAACACTTTCTGCCTGGAAACACAAGCTTGGAAAAGCAAAAACATTTCTTCTCTCACTGGCAGTAACTTTCTAATGTCCAGTTTGCCGTTAAAGGGCAGTAGTTACATCATTGAGGCCCATCTTGGCTCTCTAGTTGGACAGATTTTCAGCATTGTGTTCAGCAACAATAATCAGGAAGTTATTGGCCAGCTGAAGAATCTGAATAACCTCAAAATGTGTCCATGTGTCTTATGTCTCCTCGATACACAGGATTTGGACAGCGGAGATGTCAAGAGGAGAGTGCATTTATTTGAAACTCAGAGAAGGGCAAAGGAAGAAGATCCTATAATCCCGTTTAGCGACGGACCGATCATCTCCAAGTGGGGTGCAATCTCCAGGTCATCCCGCACGGGTTATCACACGACAGATCCTATTCAGGCCACTGCTTCCCAAGGAAGTGCTACTAAGCCCATCAGTGTATCAGGTACGGGTACGTGCCTGGGATGCCCATACCGTGTACATCCCGAGCGCTTTGTCCTCTTCATGCTTACTGTGAAGATGCAAAGGGCTGAAATACAGTGTATCCCACTTTGAGAACAGAGAAGCTAATGAACAGCATCTTAATTTGCTACAGATTATGTCCCTTATGTCAATGCTGTCGACTCAAGATGGAGTGCCTATGGCTCAGATTCCACTTCCTCAGCACGTTACGCAGAACGGTATGGACTTTCTTCTGTTAGCAGCATCTCCTAGAGCTTGCTGTTCTTCAAAATCCTGAAGGGGGGTGTGGGAATCCAGAATTATTAATGGACATTCTTAATTTTACAGTAAAAGATTGTTTGTTTTTTTTTTCCCATCTAGTATAAAGCCTTGGAAAAAAACTAGCTTAAACTTGTGTAGTCTTAATACTTGATGCAGCTAATAATACCCAGTTACTAGCAATGTATCCCTTGAGAGACCTAATCAAAGAATTGTGAGTCAGGTACTGCCAAGCTGTCAGCTCAAAGTCTGCAGTCTTCAGTTGTCTCTCTCAAGTTTTCTTGCCTCATCTTAGTCCCCTGTAAAATAAGGATGTTTGCTTTGGATAATTCCTCAAGGTATTGTGAGTCCCAGGAAGGATAAAGAGGGCATTATCACATAACTTCTGTCCAGAAATGTAATGTAATGTTGATAGACTTATGAAGTTTATGGTGCCTTTGATTTAGACAACTTGTTTTTAATTCCTACTTTTTGCTTTTTTTCCTCGTAAAGGGACAGGTTCATAGTTGCAGATTTATCTGGTCACAGAAAGCATTCCAGCACTGGAGATCTTTTGAGCATTGAATTACAGCAGGTGAGATCAGAGATTCTAACGTGGGGGGTTTTATTAATTAAAAAAAGTTATTTAGCAAAATGATCTTTAAATAAATTTTCTTAGGGTAGTCTACAGAAAATAATACAATTGACAACACGATCAGTAAGGGTTAAGAAGACACAAGTCCTGCAGTAATTAGTATGATGCATAAGGACTGTTAACGTGACGTCGGGACGGCTGTTTTGGGGGAAGGTGGTGGGCCTGATACGTGTCAGCAGAACAAAATAAATGGTGTGCATTAAAGGAATACAGAGGTAGCCATTGAGCATGAGGGCTGTGCTCTTTACGCTGGTTTCTTTTGCCATTTGGCTATACATTAAGTGTAGTTGTTGGTAACTGATACGTTTCTTCCCGTAGGCCAAAAGTAACTCGTTACTACTTCAGAGAGAGGCGAATGCACTAGCCATGCAGCAGAAGTGGAATTCTCTAGATGAAGGCAGTCGTCTTACCTTAAATCTCTTAAGCAAGGAAATTGATTTGAGGAATGGTGAGGTAAAGAAAGGGGTTAATGGGGATTAAACAAATCTGAGGTTTTTTATGCATCCATAAGTGTATTCACTTAAACTAAAATTCTTAATTTGGGCATTCCCAAGTATTTATAACATATTCTGTGCAAGTTAAATCACTTTTGTTGCACCCAGTTATTTTCCTGGAATCAAGCAGGTGTCCCTACTATGCTGCTGCTCCAATCTTCCCTTTACCAAATGGGAAGGATGCGGCAATCCATTTTCACGCACTCATTACTTTGTGTTCTACTTGTACGTGCTGTAAATCTAAATGTTCTGCCAATGGACTCTACAGGATTCATTTTATCTCTCTGTTTCTGTACTTCAGTGGGATTAGATTTAGCTTTGTATCCAGTGTTGTCTATGCCCAAAGTTCTATTTGTGTCTAACAAGCTCTTTTGTATTGTAGAAATGGTGTGTCCTAGAAATGCATCTTCTGTTTTCACTGTAATATTGAGTGGTTTGTGAAGCAGGTGAAAAGCCAACTCGATATTTATGGAACATATTAATTATTTTACTTTTTTTTTAGACTGATTATACTGAAGACTGTGCAGACACAAAGCCAGATCGAGACATTGAATTGGAGCTGTCAGCCCTTGATACAGATGAACCCGATGGGCAAGGTGAACAAATAGAAGTAAGTACAAAAAACTGTGTGTCTGAAGAGGTCACTGGGTCCTTTCATTAGTTACTAAAAACACTTCTAAGATGTCCTTGTGAATTAGTCAATGTTGATAGCAAAGCCTTTTGCTTTTAGTGCTATTAAATATTTGCCTTATTTTAACACTAGGGGTCTCATACTTCTTCTTCCACTACCTGGAGGTTAATAGGGCTGAAGTTAAACAGCTTTCATAGCTTTCAGCTTTTTGCTCTTCATCTTCTGCTGGCATTAGCAATGGTGGGGAGTCCATTCCTTTTCCCTTCTCCTCCAGTGCTGAAGCTGTAGTTAAGAATCTTTTACACTGAAGTTTACATTTAAATGTGATAAATTAAACTTTGTGCTCACCCGATTTGATCAGTAATTTAAATTATTGTAATCCAGTGTTCCTTCCTTTATTGTCACTGCTACTGCATTGTTTGTAGCTCTGTGCATCTGCCTCAGTTCCTTCTGTGCTATTTCCTCCTTTGCTGTGCAAGCATAAAATGTTCTGGTGTTCATTCCAGGCGTTAGGATCAATTGGGTTTTGGTTGGTTTTTTTTAAGCATCATACACTTAAATTAAGGTTCTTATCTGTGACATACCCCATAATACATTCCAGTACTGGCTACAGCTTTTGTTTGCTCTGCCCATGGTATGTGATGCAGTTACACAGATTGCCACCACATGGATGGAATGACTTTTAGCTTTTCCTACCCCTAATTATTGAATTGGCTCTCACTGCATTGCATCCCGTATTGCCTGATAAACCATGGTTTGAGCAACTAATGTTTATTCTACTGTGGTCGTTCACTGCCATCTTTGAAGAACTGTGTAGACATTCCACCAGTATGAAATAAAAACGAGGAGTCTTATGCTGAGATTCCTTTCTCCGTCAGCTTTACCTAGTGGGATGTAAAAGGACAACTGGTAGTGACAGTATTGACGGACGTTTTTCCTTTTCTCCTGTAGGAGATTCTGGATATACAGCTAGGTATTAGTTCTCAAGATGATCAGCTGCTCAATGGAACAACTGTAGAGAATGGGCACCCACTAAAGCAGCACCAGAAAGAATCTATGGAGCAGAAGAGACAAAGTTTAGGTGAAGACCTTGTGATTCTGTGAGTGTTAGACAAACCAGCAGTGTCTGCCAGTATTAGCCAAACCGCAGCAGCAGAATAGTTGAAGCATGGTTGTTTAAGGAGGAGCTATGTACCTGCTCAGACTTGGATTAGACACCTGCGTTGTGTATATATGGCGAAGTGAGAAGAACCCGTTGAGAAATAGAATTAGGTCACAAATACAAAAGTCACAGGCTGGTACCACCGTTCGTACGCGTTGTTGTAACTGTACACACTGAACCGTGCCACACCTGGTCAATACCTTCCACGCTCAGTAAGCAAAAAATGCAAAAGTATTTTTATAGTTAACAGACGTTAAGGGAAAAAAAAAAACAACCCCACAACTTCAAAAGGTTAAATGTCATACTGTTTGCACAAATCTCCATAGAGAGGTAGTTTTTAAAATAGACTATTTTAGGTTTCTATGTTCTCTAGTCTTTATTGTGTAACGCAGCCTTTGAAAATGAGGCAGACTCCATTTGAACACCTTGAGCGTACCGTTCCGTAGCGAGATGTTTAGCCTGTTGCTAAAATTGAGTTTGTCAGTATTTATTTAATGCACACAATTCAGTTCCGGATACTTGTGCATGTACTTGTTTAATATTTGTGTAACTTATTTTTCTCCTCAGGGAGGAGCAGAAAACAATCCTGCCCGTAACTTCTTGCTTCAGTCAGCCGATCACAACATCTGTTAGCAATGCAAGCTGCCTGCCCATCAGCACATCAGGCAGTGTTGGCAGCCTCATTTTGAAAACCGCTCACATTATGTCTGAGGATAAAAATGACTTTTTAAAGCCTGTTGCAAATGGCAGGATGGTTAACGGCTGAAAGGCATTCATCTTTCCAGTGTATTATGGCATCATTCCCTACTTTGCAAAAACAAAATATTTAA
>JANHFX010029510.1:0-66580 GCA_027560015.1 Chloroceryle amazona | reverse complement strand
TTCAAGGTGGGGCTGACAGAGCTCTGAGCACCCTGCTCTAGTTGAGGCTGTTCCTGCTCTCAGCAGGGGGGTTGGACTGGATGACCTCTGGATGTCCCTTTCAACCCAGGCAGGTCTATGTTTCTGTGACTCAAACCAGGACATCTCTGCATACAGATCCAGGGAAGAGAGGTACAAGAAAGTATTCCAGGAGGTGGGAAGCCAAGAAAGGGAGTGGACAGGGTGCCACTGCCTGGAAGACATGACAGCCTCAAGGAAGAGGCCACCTTCTTGGGAGAAGGAAAGTAAGAAGTGCCGTAGTCATTCTGGCATCATTTAAATCTGAAAATCAAAGATGGCAGCAGAGAAATGGACACTGGTCACATCTACCCTCAACCAGTCTGGCCCAGGAAGGGGTCACAGGAGCAGGCTCTGTGGAGGCTACACTGCAACCCCAACATCACGATGACACCACCATTAAATTGTCAATCAAGTTTAATGCATCATAAAGAAGTAAAACTACATTGGCATATTTAAGACAAACACTTTTTTTTTCTATGCACACTATCCACTGGACAGTCCCCTTTTCAAAATAACTACTTTTAACAGTCCAAGACACTTCTTCAGAAATTCTTCACATATTCAACCTTCCACGCTTTTCCTTTTTTTTTTTTCCCTTAATTTGTCCAAGAAGAAAAAAAAAAAAATCATTAGACCTGAAAACATTTACATCGCAAGCCACATTAGAATGCGTAATTGGCATACAATAACCAATGTATAACAATTGTGTTTTACTTAGTTCACTTTGTTCATCAATAAAAGAATATAAAAATCTTGTTCAACCGAGTGTTGTGTATTAAAATAGATTTGTATAGTACTGCACAGTTTCTCCCGGAGTTGTGAAAATGGTTGAAGGGACCATGTGCTGCCTAGTGATGGGCGAAGGAAAAAAACAGTCCCGCATGTGATTTCTTTTGTTTTTGTGGTTTTTGTTTGTTTGTTTCCCTTTTTTTTGTTTTGTTTGTTGTTTGGTTTTGGTTTGATTATTTTTTTTTAATTTTTAATTTATTTATTTAAAAGAAAAAAACCCAAGGATATTCGGCACCATGTGATATGCTGATGTGAGAGACCAGCCTTGAGTCATGCTCTGGTGGCTTCTTGCTTTCCTTAAGTACTTGTTGTGCTAATTGACGGAGAATTCCTTGAGGACAGAGATGATGGCACCTGGGGTGGGGTGTGACACTGAAGGGAAATGGGGTGCCCATCGCTGCCTCCCCAGGCAGGCTGCCAGCTGCTGCGGCCCGCGAGGAGGGGCCAGGCTGGACCGTGCAGTATCAGGAAGACTATCTAGTGAAAAAAGCAGGTGCACCGGGCTTTCCTCACGCTAATGCTAAATGCTTCCCAAATGTGCTAAAATCTAACAAAATATTACAAAGGAATCAACTTCCCCCCCCAAAATAAAGCCCAACAAACCCTTTAAAATTTCCACAGCCTGTCCCTCCCCCAGAACTTTTGATATTATCCAGTATGAGAAACAACCCCTGGAGGCAGGTGTGTTTTTTTTTTTTCCTGTACCATTTCAGCAGATATTTCTGCCAAAAAAAAAAATTTAAAAAATCATGTTACATATTTTTAAGAATAAAAATGCAGTACAAAAATGTAAAGTTCTCTTTTTGGCATATTATCTGTACTGACAAGAAACAAAACCCAGAATATTTATTTGCTTTTTTGTTCTTAAAAAAAAAAAAGAAATAATCCCAAATTAACAAAAAAGAAAACCCCAAAAATAATCTCTCTAAAAAATGAAACCCAACCTGCCAAAGATATCCACCATTATGGTTTATGCTAAATCTTGCACAAAAACTCCGTGAGAAAAATACACCGATAGCAAAATAAGTAAAAAGGACCTGAAAAAAAGTAAGGAGTTTTACAGTCATACTTCTTTAAATACTTCGGAACGCATATACAGAAGCATCAGCATGAAAATACTTCAATATTTTACTAGAAATGCTAACTTCATACAGTTTCTTTATTTAAATATCTGCAATTCTCAACTCTAATAATACTGAAAAGAAAAACCCGATCTTTTGTTTCAAAGGCTCTGTGAGTATCCGTGACAGGCTCTGTGAGTATCTGTGACAGGCTCTGTGAGTATCCGTGACGCCACTCCAGTCAAATGGCCCCATCTCCAGTCATCTGAATCAACAGGGCCAACTTTGTTCCTCTGATCAGAATCCATGTCAAATCCTAAGCAGTTCATTTTCTGTCTCTCTCACCCATTTCCCTCCCACACACAGCTCTCCACCCAGCTACTTCTCTACTAGCTCACTAACTCTTTGCATTGAAAATCTTCCCCTTAAAGCAGGACTGGAAACCTGTCTGCTGCCCCCAAAAGGATATCCTGACTATCGGCCACGCTCTCCCTGCTCATCCTCAGTCATCAATACATTAAGGCCAACATAACAACAAAAAAAAAGAAATCTCTTAAGCACTGAAGGTCTTGGCAATTACAAAACTGCAGCACAACCCACTCCATGGGGACCTGCTGCCACAGTGACCTACAAACAGAACAGATTGCGAGTTTCTATGCGTATCCAGACTGAGATTGCTCCTTCTCTCCTTTGTTTAATCTCTCCTCTGTGCATGGGCATAAAGTTTTTTTCCCCCCTTCCTCTGCTTTCTCGCAGCTGGCTCTGTCAGTTGTTACCCTGTGATTGCTGCAAGGCTTTGTGCATGGCAGCAGAGGCAGGGGAGGGTTTGATCCAGGGGACGGTTAGCAGGGAGGAGGTGGTGGTGGTCGTCATGGTAACCTGAATCATCTGCTCATTTTGTATCAGTCTAATGAGGGTTTTGAGACGTTCCAGTGATGACTGAGTCCCTTTCTGCTGGGCCAACAGGCTGGTTTTTAGCTCTAAGCATTTCTGTCAAATAAAGAGAAGGGAAGACTGAGAACACATTCAAATTGGTGTCAAACATCTCTCCAAACATCCTTTTGTGTCTTGAGTGCACGTCCCACTCAAATGAAGTCTGTTCTCCTCTGGGGATAGCAAAACCACAGTTTTAATGAGTGGAGTAATCACCAGTGCTGCATACACTGCAGCAGCTAAGGTAACAACATTCGTCCCAGTCCAAATGCATTCAGAGGACATCTCCAACCTCATCTTGTAGACAGCCTGGCAGAGATGTCTTCTGCATTCCAAAAGGATTACTGGCATGGGATTGTGTTACTGAAAAGTACCAAAGGCACCAATGAGGCCTCTATATGTTAGCAAAACAGTTGAGGGATAAACATCACCACGATGCATTTTGTACATGCTGCACATCCTGGGGAGTCAGTACTGTGAAGGTAAGTGGACCTCTCCAAACATGATGTCCATATGTTTCTGGCAGAGGACGTGATCTAAGACACTACCTGTTATACCACCACTGTCACATGAAAGCCTTTTTCCCAAAGCCAAACTGCACCCCACAATCACTTGAAACATTTCATGCAAACTCACATGACAATGAGCATGAGAGCAGCAGCCAAATGAAGGCATCCCACAGCTCCCTTTTTTCCAAGAGGACATAAGGAAGAATCAGTAATTCTCCTTTCCCTCCCCAGCTGCATACTGCTGTAGCTAGCATCCCATCCTTTACCTTATCAACTGGCCTGCCAGGAACTATGTGACAGACAAAATCCCTGAGCCTGGCTGATAGAGGGAAGGAGAGAGGGGCTGTCAAATATCTGAAACCTCATGTTTACTTTCTCCCAGTGGGCCCCGGGGTCTGGCAAAACTGGTCACTTGTCGGCAGATTGCTCCTCTTTGGCTATGACTGCCCAGGGTAGAAGGGGAGTTCTCCAGTACTGGGGAAGCAGGACATGCTCACTTGAAAGCTAAGTTGTTTGAAAAGCAGCTGTGTGGAGCTGCTCATAGGTTGGCTTAGACAACTGAAATCTCAGGTGAAGGATAAATCATGTTCTGTTTTTACCAAGTAATTCCATTCCACCTGTGGTGTGTATGACCGTGTTCTCTTCAATGTAAATCGCTGTTGAGGCAAATGTTGGAAATTAAATTGCTCTGTGCTGGAACACCTTTAATTGCTTTTCTCCTTTCGAGTGTTTATATCTCCAGTAAATACAATCACCGCTTGATATTACCATTTAAATAACACAGTGTTGAATCTGAATCTGCTTAGGGAGAAATCTGACTGATTTTAACAGCCTTGCCATACAGCTGACTGCATCCCTAAATGACTGGGGGGGTTGGGTTTTGGGGTTTTTGGTTGGTTGGTTGGTTGTTTTTTGTTGGGTTTGTGTTTCTTTTGTTTTGGTTTGTTTTTTCCGAACACCTCATCCGACTGCATTCTCCTACCTACTCAAGATGTTCCACACCCCAGAGTCACTTCTTCATGCATATGTGTGTTTCCATTAGCGCTGATGGTGGCTATGCACATTTACAGGGAAGATTTCCCACTGTGATGTCTTTTAATAAGGTATTGGTTTTCCTTCCCCTCTGTTTTAAATCTGACAAATATTTTAACACACCACCTCTGGATAACTGCAGTGATAGAACAAGCAGTGACCAGATACTCCTGAAACTGCCATTTTGATTTCTCCACGGTAAGAAAGTTTCAGCTATTTATTGGAACTGCCATGCAAGCTAACACCTGCCCCTGAGCAGTGGGCCTGAGGTGAGGTAGCCCCAGAGAAATTCTATCAGCCCCATAGGATAGGAATTATGACTTTGAACTCAGCCCATTCACTACTGCCAGAGACTGGTCCTCATAGCACGGTTAGTGTGGGAGAGATCTTCGGCCAACGTTTAGCTTTGAAATGACTTCAGGAAGAATTTATTTTCAGTCATGGAGAGGTTGTTGCAACATTCAGCCCCTGAGACAAATAAAGATGGCTATTTCTACCTAATCTCAAGAGTTTTGAGCTAATGGTCAAGCAGCTACCATTGGAGGACATGCTTGTGACTAAACTTTTCACCTGGACAACAGAAGTGCCTAAAAGTCACCGGGTAGATCAGGGCTGTGTATCGCACTACAAGGAAGGCAGCCATGACTAATTTGGTTACCTTTTTTTGGTGCGTGCAACAGCAGTTCAGGTGATTTCTCCTCCACAGCCTGCCCAAGCAGCTTGCTTTTGGGTAAAAAGGAAATGCATGTGGCTTTCCCCAGAGAGAAACACACTCACACTTAAACACCTGTAGCTCAGAGGCACAAAATATCAGTTTTTCAGGCATAAATTCTTTATAAACATCTCTGCATGAGACTCTGTGTCCCCACTCCAGTGTCCTACCTTCACTGCATTGTTGAGAAGTCGATCTTTTTCTTCTAACTGTCTATGCTCACTCTTCAGCTCACTGCTTCTCTTCAATAACTTTCGCTTCTCTTCTTCTTTGACTGCAGAACAGTAAAATTAAGGATGCAGAAGTTGAGAAAGGGACAAATACAAATATGGCAAAACTGTGTGCTTGAGGGCAGAAAGCAAAAACAAGTATTTTACTTGGTGAGTTTTAGGTCTCATTAGCCCCTTTTCAGCAGGTACAGCCAAATAAATCTGGAGTTTCTGCTTGCATGCACGTGTCTACATCAACAGCTAGCACACAGGACACCCCAAAAGCTATAGTGTAGTTCTGAGATTAATTAAAATTAATTTTAATTGAACAAGGTCAGCCACCTGGAATGGCAACAGTTAGCGATGCTGGATGAAAAACACAATCATAACAGTATCAGCCCTCAGCAAAGCTCCTTATAAGTATGACCTAACGCCCCAGACAGCCTGTTTTAAGTGTAACAAGGAACTAAAAAACCAATAGTGATCCATGCACAGGTACCCTGTGACATCTGAGAGTAATGATTTCAATACCAAATAACACTGAAACACTTAGGAGCTGATCTTGCTGCAGTATCTGAAGCACTAGTCTGGCACTGTGCTACATACCCAATTACATAGCTCTTCCTAGCCTGACTGTGTCTCTCTGCCTCCCAGCCTGATAGGATTCTGCCCCCAAACCCCATTTTCAGCACCGTTCTCAAGCAGGCACCACTTAGATGACTGCCTCTTCCACAGAGTGAAACTCCTAACAGATATATCTCTGCTTCCTTAAAGAGAGGAGACGGCGAAGGAGCAAATGGCGGAAAAGGGAGAGAAAGTGACCTGCTGTTTGCAGTCACAGCCCCTTATGGACCTTTGCTTAATAATGCCACCATACCTGGTAACATTACAACACTGGTATTAGTGCTATGAAGGAGTCAAATGCCATCACCCGTCATGAGCAGGCAATCCCTTGTCAACAGCTGTGCAAATCCCTACCTGTTTTATGAGTAACATAGGAGTGAACAATAGCCAGAGTTCCAGTCCATGGCACACTGTCATCTTTCTTTAGCACCTATAAGCTCAGGAAACAATAAAAAGTTAGGACTCCACAAAGATGCACATTAATGTTTTTCTTCCTCCAGCCTCACAGCTCAGCTGAAAAATAACAAGAGAATAATTTGAGTAGCCACCTCTATTGGGACTTACTCCTTTACACATCAGTATAAATATCACTACCAAACAGTGCTAGAAGGAGGTTATGAATCCTCTGTTTCTTGCTGCTGGGACCAGAAGACATTCTTGCTGGGTCCTGCACTTGGGCCACAACAACCCCAGGCAATGCTACAGGCTTGGGGAAAAGCCCAAGCTGTTAAGCTGCCCATCAGGAAGGGACCTGTAGGGTACTGATCAACAAGCAGCTGAACATGAGACAGGCCAATGGCATCCTGGCCTGTATCAGAAATAGGGGCCAGCAGGACCAGGGAGGTGATTGTCCCTCTGTATTCAGCATTGATGAGGCCACAACTGAAACTGTGTTGGGTTTTGGACACCTCCGTACAAGAAGGACACTGAGGTGCTGGAGCAGGTCCAGAGAAGGGCCACTAAGCTGGTGAAGGGTCTGGGGAACAAGTCCTGTGAGGAGCAGCTGAGGGAACTGGGGCTGTTTAGTCTGGAGAAAAGGAGGCTCAGGGGAGACCTTATCACTCTCTACAACTCCCTGAAAGGAGGTTGTAGACTGGCAGGTGCTCATCTCTTCTTACAAGTTACCAATGACAGAACAAGAGGGAATGGCCCCAAGCTGCACCAGGGGAGGGTTAAATTGGACATTAGGAAAATTTTTTGCACTGAAAGGGCTGTCAGGGATTGCAACAAGCTGCCCAGGGAGGTGGTCGAGTCACCATGCCTGGATGTGTTTAAAAGCCATACAGATATGGTGCTGGGGATATGGCTTAGTGGTCGACTTGGTAGAGTAGGAGTAATGGTTGTACTTGATGATCTTAAAGGTCTTTTCCAACCTAAATGATTCTATAATTCAATGATTCAGCCCCTGACAAGCAGATGCCCACGCTGTCAGGAGTACTGTCTGCTCAAGTGTGGGAGAAGTTGCTGGTCCATATGGAAACATGACTGCACAGATCTAACCCTGGGCTGCTAGGCTCTCTGCAGCTGCATTCTAGAACTTCCCCTCGACACTTTCAAAGGAACGTAACGGTGATCTCAATACTAAACACAAAGAACTCCTAAGACACAAAATCTAAGCCTCCACGCTACAATTTAGTGACACTGTACTGTTCTGGTAATTGTTTTCCTGTTCATGCAATCAGCATTATTCACAGCAACTAGACAAATTAGCATTTCTGACATGACTGTGATCAATAGCTCTGTGTAATAAACATGATTTAAAGAAAAGGAAGTGTTCTCCTCACAGCTTTCAGATCCACTGGTGAGCAGTGTCTTCTTTTGACACTGTCTCCCTCATTATAAGATTTACATGAGTTTTCTGGCAATCCTACGTGCTGATGGCTTTACTGTAAAGAAGGGAAACAAAGGAAATGAAGAGACATTTGGAAAGGACAAATCTCAGCAGATGCAATTACAGGAAAGCTAAGGCACTCAGTGTATGTTCTAACTCTAGGACAATGAAAATACCAAAAGCAAACGTTGCAAACTGTACTAAAAGCCTCTCTCAGTATTACTTAGTCCCCTAAGCTATGACTACAGGTTAGATTAGTTTACTGGAACACAAATTCAAGGTTTCCTCCATTTTCTTTTCTTGGCATGCTATGGTCCATGTAGCTTACCTTCTGTTGGCACTTTGGACAGACCCAAACCCCTTTGGGGGCAGTTTTGAGGGGCGGGTCCAAGCAGCTAAGGTGATATGCTCTGGGACATGTGTCACAGGGCTGCAAGTTAACGCCACGCTTGCAAGCAGTGCAGTGTTCATCATGGTGGATCTCATTCTGCAAGAGAAGAAGAAGGATGGCTCAGGTAAAGTCAATCAATGGAGAAATTATTTCTATACATCACTGAAAGCCTCTGTTGCAGCAGACAGGCTCATTCAGACATGAAATCTATTGGCAGAGGACCCCAGCTGCTGTAGAAGACGACAGAAATAATGGGGTATGATAGCAACAAATACAAGCAAACAAAAAAGCCAAAAGCAAGTTCCATAAATTGAAACATAGAGAAAAATAAAAAAAAAACAACTAATCAAACACAGGAGGGAGCCAGCTCATGACACAGGCGTTATTTCACTTGGTTTTGATCTTGTGTGACTCCAACACATGTAGCACCATGCATAGCTCTATCCTGAAGCACGGGTCAAAGTCAGTCTGTGGATCACTTGTCCAAGTCCAAAGACTGAAGCAAGCAAGAAAAAGTTTATATTTGAAGTCCATTGCCCCAAAGAGCAGCTAGAAAAACACTCAAGTACAACCTTTTGCTATGTACCCTCTTTTGTGAACTTCTCTAAAGGGCTCCTATGTCCCTCTGTTCTCCCTGGCACTAATAGCTCTCTCTTCGACTTGCTCTGACAACTTTTCTCCAACAAGACTGATTAGTACTTTGAAACAATATATAAAATGAACTAAGACTTATCAACAGTTACAATGTCATGTAGGAAATTGCTGTGCTAATCTGGTGGCAATGGTAATTACTCTTTGTATAATTAAGTGCATTTTAATAAAGGAGATACTGATTTTGAAACTCTCCTAGCTTGTGAATCATCATAAAACCCCTAAATTTTCCTTGTGCTTTTCCAGGAAGGAGAATAATAATTCTGCACCTTTGTTAATTCCAAAAGAATCTTTATCATTAATAACCCTAAAAATGAAATGTTCCATAATAGTTTTAGTTAGGTTTATATCTTAAATTCTAACTCAGTTCTGTAAAAACTCAGTTCTTTAGCAATTACCTGCTCAAAAGGTCTTAATTTGAACCTCAATGTTAAGAGATTTTGTCTACACAAATTAGAACGGGAAACTAATTTTTCTTAAAATTTTCATTAAAACCACAAATCTGGACTAGCATTTTCTCAATCAGTAGATTCTATAAAGAGATTAAATTTAAGCCTTACATACAAAAGCCCAAAAGCTCACCTCTTTGAAATTCTAACATAGGGGCTCGAAGATTTAGTTAAGTGGGAAATGTTTCTTTCACACAAGCAGTATGAAACACAAAGAAAGTACTGCAGTTTTGCACCTTGGTAGAGACTGCAATAATCAGAAGCAAGCACTGAATTACACAGTGACAAGAAAGACAGTGGTAAGATACAAATTATGCTACACCCACCTTCCAGAATGGATCCTCATTTGCTAGCATATGAAGGAAGGGCAGAGAATAGATTAGTGGGAGATATACAGCTGTAGTGAATGCTAGTTCTCAGCTATAAGAGTAATTTTAGTCAAGCTGTGACACAGGAGATCAGGACATTACCAAAATTAACATGAGTAGGAAAGAATGCAACAGCAATCAGGGGAATTAGCATTTGAGGTTTGAAAATTTATGTTGCAGGAATCCCACATCCCAAGGTGTGATGCTAAAATGTCATAGTGTAAGAAGTACATTCTATTTCATATTTTCAGAAGCTTGCACGAAGCTCTCCGCATCTCAAAAAGTCTTTCTTAAGGACTTCAGCCTGCTGGGTGATAAACAGTCTGGCCCTGAACCAGGAAGACACTTAAACAGGTGCTTAACTTGGAGGATGAAATCGGTGCCACTGACTTACTGTTAAACACATGTTTAAATGTTCAGCTGATTCACAGCCAAAATGGTCAGCTCCTTGTGGGAGTGAGCTTTATGTTATCGTCAATTCTTTATCTTCAAACTACTCCCACCCAAAACACCAAGATTTTTGTGACCTTTAGATGAACCAAGCCTGTAGTGATTGTATTAACAGCCTGATAAGAATAAGCACCATCAGAACTCACTGGAAAGCAGGCCAAGCCTTTCATAAAAATATTTGTAAATTCATCACACCTTGGTCTAAAAATAAAAAGCCAGAAAATTGTAACAGCTTTACGGAAACCACACAGTGGGTTGCATTTTTTTCAGCAGATTTGTAGGAGGCTGGTGCAGACTGTACCAGGGACAAACAGGTGTTGGAGCAGCTTTTCTTTGGATTAAACTGGAGACAACCAAACAGATGCCTTTGTCTTTCTGTCCTTCTCCATCTCCCTCTCTGGTCACAATAGGAATACAGCTGGCCCAGTGTTATCCCTCATACACAGACCAATCTAGGAGATGCTTCCTGCTGTTAGACGTTCATTTTGTACACTGATATATCAATACATGTGAAGAAGCACATTCAGACCTGACAAACAGCTTCACATAAGCTAGACCAAAGGCTATAAAGCCCAGGGTCCTTTGCTAGCAGCATCCAATTCTGCCACTCATGAACACCATGCAAGAACAGGGCAAGCACAGAGCAAATTTTTATATTCCAGAAGCATCCTTCCACATGTGAGCAGTTTATGGGCTTCCCTAACCTGGAGTTTGCATCTTCATTTTTATATTTAACAGCTTTAGGTAGATTTATTTCTTCCATCAGTTTTTCTACTTTTCTCAGCAAGTGTAGCGTCCTTTCGGCAATCAGTTCCATAAATAATGACAGACTCACAAAATCTGTAGATGTCACTTTGTCTACACAAATACAGAGAAATACACCGTGGTATGACACCACCACTACTCAGGGGTTATAAATGTTATTCAGATAAACAGAGGCTTGATAATTGAAGAGTCTTTTCTACAAATGATACATGGCAGAGGATGTTGATATTCCAGAGGGATGGGATGCCATCCAGAGGTACCTGGATAGGCTGGAGAGGTGGGCCCAGGTGAACCTTGGGAGATTTAACAAGGCCAAGTGCAGGGTCCTGCACCTGGGCTGGGGTAACCAGCATCAGTACAGGCTGGGAGAGAATACACTGGAGAGCAGTGATGGGGAGAGGGACTTGGGGGTGCTGGTGGAGGAAAAACTGGAGATGAGCCACCAATGTGCAGTCGCAGCCCAGAAGGCCAATCCCATCCTGGGCTCCATCAAAAGAAGTGTGGCCAGCAGGTGGAGAGAGGGGATTCTGCTGCTCTACTCTGCTCTGGGCAGACCTCCCCTGGAATACTGCGTCCAGCTCTGGAGCCCTCAGCACAGGAAGGATGTAGACATATTGGAGCATGTCCAGAGGAGGCCACCAAGATGATCAGGGGAATGGAGCATCTCTCGTGTGAGGACAGGCTGGGGGAGTTGGGGCTGTTCAGCCTGGAGAAGAGAAGGCTCTGGGAAGACCTTACTGTGACCTTCCAGTACCTGAAGGGGCCGACATGAAGGCGGGGGAAGGTCTGTTCAAAAGGGTTGTAATGATAGGACAAGGAGCAATGGTTTTAAGGTAGGAAAGGAGAGATTTAGACTGGATATTAGGAAAAAGATCTTTAATCTGAGGGTGATAGTTTACTGGAATGGGCTGCCCAGAGAGGGGGTGGAGGCCCCATCCCTGGAGTTATTCAAGGTCAGGCTGGATGGGGCTCTGAGCAACCTGCCCTAGGTAGAGATGTCCCTGCTTGTGAAGGGAGGTTGGACCAGATGACCTCTAGAGGTCCCTTCCAGCCTAAAACATTCCATGATTCTATGTGACCTCATTTATGTAAGACCTTTTCAGACAAATGTATCCTGATTAATTGTCATTTTGATCAAAATTTACAAGACTTGTTCTCTTCTGCCAAGCAGCTCTGGGATGGCTGAATCACTGGCACTCTGTCACTTGACTACTCCCTTACAAATCACTTGGCAGAAAGAAGGTCAGACAACCCTAACTTAAATAAAATCCACCAAGGGGCTAACAGCACAACTTTCTAACACTGACATTCTCTCCTGGTTTTGTTTCCCATGTGTTCACATGGGAAAAACAAGTACTATGATTAAGACAAATAATAAATTACAATTTTCATTTTGAAGCTAGAACTAAGGCAGGAATAATGTTCTTTTCACTGAGGCTCCCATAAGCATGGGCTTCTGCTAAGAGGCATGTCATCATAGCTGTTTACTATGTAATAACCTCTCATCCTCTGAGACCCTATGCGTTAGAGGCATATGGTGAGTAAGCCAACTGTCTGTACCTAGCATATGAAATTTTGAAAGTAGACAGAAGCACCACTGTATTTCAGCTGGTGATCCTGTGGCGCAGGAATTCAAACCTGAAAGGTGAATCTCAAGCACTAAACACAACACTTGACAGGGATGTCGAGCAAACACTGGAAAAATGCCCAGACTTCATTTATTAATTGAAGTTACCCTTGGAAATGCTCCTAATACTGAAATAATATCTGGCTTAGGAAAAGGCATGTCCTCCCTCATCTCTAATGCATCAAAGTAGAGCCCAAGTGATAAAGGCAACACGAGGCAAGGACATAATTACCTTTGTTTACTGGCTTTCTCTCCTCTTCTGAAATGCAACTCAAGCTTCTCGCTTTTCTCTCTTAAAATCCTACATGGGCCTCATCTGAAGAATTAAACTGTACTCAATGTTTTCCATGTTTCAACTCCCACCTCCCAATTCTTTGCCTTCTCTGTATGTCGCACATTTTTCCTGGAATGGGCTTCTTCGCATGAGCCCCAGATGGCTTCTCTTGAGTTGTTCATTCTCAAGGCTTTTACCATGAAATTTTCAATATCTGAAGCTCTTATAAATACAAGATTGGAAGGTATCTTCAAGGCAATCTAATCTAGACTTACAGCTCCAGTTCTGGGAGTCAGAAAAATTGTGTGGCTTTCAGCCACTGTTTTTAAAGCAAAATGTATAGTAAATCTCTAGCCCTTGAGGATAGACAGCAGTTGCTTAAAGATGATGAAAAGAAGCAAATGAAAAGCCCAAACTAACTATTTTTTTGATCCAAATTTTTCAGTACATATTTTTAAGCATTTGGAGTTGGCAACACTGCCCCCTTCAATCATTCCTCTCACTGCATAGTGCTTGCAATTCTAGAGACCAGATTTTCCACTGATTGCAGAGACTCTGGATCTATTTCTCCACAGTTTTGACCTTTAGGCTTGTACTTCAATTGTTTTTTCAGGAAAACCACCTATTTTCACACTGAAAAGCACAGGAACTTACACAAAGTAATACCCTATGGTTCCCTAGCATTAATTCATCCAAAATCCTACTCATAAATATTTAACAAATCATTATAATACTATCTTATTAATTAAAAAATATGCTTACCTCTTGTTGAAAGGAACAGGGGGTTATTCAAATAATTTGATGCAAGGCGTTTCCGCTACAAGGGAAAAGAAACCAACCCCAGTGTCACTGAAAAGTGCTCTGGCTGTTTCTTGCCATTTCAAATTAACAGTCTCTATGAACTTCCCTTGTACATAACCAGATATCCAGAAGCCAGAAAGTATTCCCTGCCAACCCAAGACAGTCATGGGAATAGTTGCATTATTTACCTTTATTTTAGTGTGCTGAGCTCACTGAAGATTTCCAAATTTACAGATCACTGAAAACCTGACTGAGAAGTTTAATTTAATGCAACCCATTGCCAGCTAGTCAGGTGGTAAAAGCTGTTGGTCAATAGCAAGGCAGGTTTCATTAACAGTGTGCATAACTCTTAATTGTTGCTCTGATCCAGGCAATGCTTGTACAGCAGGACTGGAAATAGTACCATTTTCCTCCATTAGATGTTGTTAGACTCTGCTTGCAGGAAAATTAGAGGGGTTATGCTAACAAATGACTTATTCTGTGGTGAGTAAACTGTTCTCTTATACATGGGTGCCTGCTAGTCTGTTAATGAATTTTCAGTAGGTGTTCTTTTAAAAAACGCAGCCCGAAACTTAACCGTTTCCTATGGGGGAAAAAAAATAATAAAAAAAAAAAAATCTACTGAGGGTAGGAAAATAGAGTGGTATCTCTCTCCTTTTTTTAATTTTTTTTTGAGAAAATAGCTTTGAAAAGAAAAAGCAAAACATTCGAATGAAGACATAAGACTGTGATCACATTTTTGTTATCAAGGAAGTTAGCATCACCACTACATATGCTGCACTCCTGCCGTTTTGAGGGGCATTGGCAAATAAAAAGTCTAATTTATATGCAATTTCAATTTAAACAATCATGCATTAAAGATCATTCAGTAGACAAAATAACTGAGTTTCTCACAAACACTGATCAGACCACAGCCTGTGTTAAATACTGGGTGTACAGACATCAGTATTTAAAGAGATTGCTAGAAAAAAGCTGAGGAGTTCTGAAGAATTCAAGTGCTCAGAGCTGCTCTGGAGTATAAAAAACCCTGATAACATTCAAAAAAAAAAAACAAAAAAACCTGAGCTACTAAGCAGCTTAACTACAGTGGTGTGTTTCTTCTTAGCCTTATCTGTCTCCTGTCTGCCAATAAACACAGAAGCCTCAGGTGTTGACATACCAAAAATTCATCATCACTTGTACCTGAATAAAGAAAAATCACTTTTTTTAGCTTAAAGAACTCAGAACACAGAGAAACCTTGCTTGAATGGACAGCTAGCTGAAAATCAGTTTCATTCCTGTAGGAAGCTCAAATAGGAACCCCAAACTGTGGTGAAATTTCGAAGGCAGGATTTTAATAAGCTGAACAAATGCTTCAGTTCAGAAACAAACAGTTCAGAAACAAAGGAAAAAACAATTGCAGAAGAAATAATGTCTATCTGTATGATGCTTTTATACCTGGTTTGCAATCCAATATTATGTAGGACCAAATTTTGCTACTGCTTTAATTGTAACACTCTAAGTGTAACAGGCAACAGAGATTGTCCAGAGCATTTTAATTATGCATTATTATATTTATTGTACAGGCTTCCATACCCCCTGCAGAGCACACCGATTCTTAAACGAACGCATCCCTTTCATGAATGTCACTAATAAAGCAAAGTTCTCCATTTATTATTTGGCACATAGGAAAAGAGAAATAGTAATGCAAGTTTGAATGTGATGCAGCACTTCTGTTCTTCAGTTCTGACACAAAGGGACTGTCTGAATGGGTGAAAGAGTAATTAGGTACCACATTAATTTAGTCCTTTTGGCCTTTATTAAAAGAAAGATGAATTCTAGTTTGAAGCAAGTGATGTTGTGGGGTGAAAACCTGTTGCTTAGATACTGAGATGAGATCTTTCTTTTTCATATCAGTATCTCTTTGCAAGTGAACGTGTGGTTCTGAGTCATATATACTTTTGTAATAAGAAGCACTTAAACCTTTTATTGACATTAAATAGAACTTGCTAAAAAAAAAAAGTGAATTATAAAGTACCTCAGTTTCCAAAAGTCCACTGTAGGCTGGATTTGCTGTGCTTCTTCTCTTTCTTTCCTGACGCTTGCTCTGGATTTCTGTAACCATGGAAGGAAACATCAATCGCGTCTTTCTCATTCATCAGGGAAAAAATGTAGATCTAACTCGTTAAGCAAGATGCTCTTGCCCTCAACCTCTTGGGGTTTGTGTTCAGTTTCAGTTTCTAAAGTATAATTGAGATGCATAAACACTGATATTTGCTGCAGTTTAAGGTTTGACATTAATAAGCTTTTCCTTGTAAGATTCAGAACATGGGTCTTTTTGTTTTGTTTTTCTTCCTCCAAGGTGGACTTCTGCTGCCTTACAGGATTTTTATTATGATCCCTTCAGACACATGTTCAGTAAGCATCAAGAAAGAACTTTCAAAATACTATCAATGCCTGCTATTAACAAAAATGAAGCATTTAAAGCAGTTAAGCCTTGTAATTTATATCAGATAAAAGCATGGAGATTCTTTTCAATTTAATTCACATTACTTTTCCTCTGCAGAGCTTAGAAAAAGCATGGTCAGAATGGCATGTCTAGATTCTAACTAGAGCATGATGATTTATCCATCCCAAAATAAACCATGTCACAATCCTGAGCATGCAAAATGTTATGAGCCATACACGTATTCTTGTCACTACATACTCGTATTCTTATACATACTTGTATACTTATACATACACATACTGGTATTCTTGTCACGATGGCTGACACACCAGCAGGCTGTGCTGCCATCCAGAGAGACCTAGACAGGCTGGAGAGTCGGGCAGGAAGAGATTTAATGAACTATAACAAGGGCAAGTGCAGAGTCTGGCATCTGGGAAAGAACAACCCCAGGTACCAGTACAGGTTGGGGACTGATCTGTTGGAGAGCAGCGTAGGGGAAAGGGACCTGGGGGTCCTCGTGGACAGCAGGGTGACCATGACCCAGCAGTGGGCCCTTGTGGCCAGGAAAGCCCTGGCATCCTGGAGTGGATTAGAAGGGGTGTGATTAGTAGGTCGAGAGAGGCTCTCCTCCTCCTCTGCTCTGCCCTGCTGAGGCTGCATCTGGAATATTGTGTCCAGTTCTGGGCCCCTCAGTTCAAGGACAGGGAACTGCCTGAAAGAGTCCAGTGCAGAGCCACAAAGATGATTAAGGGAGTGGAACTTCATTTCCCTTATGATGAAAGGCTAAGGGAGCTGGGTCTCCTTAGCTTGGAGGAGAAGATATTGACGAGTGACCTCGTTAATGTTTATAAATATGTGAAAGGTGAAAGTCAGGAGGATGGAGCCAGGCTCTTCTCAGTGACGTCCAATGACAGGACAAGGGCAATGGGTGCAAGCTGGAACATACAAGGTTCCATGTAAACGTAAGGAAAAACTTTTTCATGATGAGGTTAACAGAGCACTGGAACAGGCTGCCCAGGGAGGTTGTGGAGTCTCCTTCTCTGGAGGCGTTCAAAGCCTCCCTAGACACGTTCCTGTGTGACCTTATCTAGGTGATCCTCCTCTGGTGGAGGGGGTGGGGAGTGAGGGGTGAGGGTGGACTAGATGGTCTTTTGAGGTCCCTTCCAACCCCTAACATTATGTGATTCTGTAAAAAACAACAGCATGAAGATAGGCCAAACAAACTTAAGTCCTGCTCTGAAAAGAGTGAAACACAAGAGAACTCCCTTCCACTACATGGAAACACCTACTTGGGACAGTGCTTGGTGAGGGCTGCGTTAATGACAATTAGCCATGTGCACCCTTCTGCAAACACATGGAAAAAGTCAAATCTACAGGTTAATGCTACCTGAGCATTAAATCTGAGCAAGGATTTATTTTCCATCATATGGAATTTCTTTTTTCCATCTCTTGACGTCAGTTCAGAACAGTAAGATTATTAAAACCATGTATTTTAGAGCCTAGAGCCTACTTTTTAATTTGATAATAAAGTGAGAGCAGATATACTTTAGCAAGGAGAGCTGCCCCAGCATCCATTCCATGACACGAAGTGTGCACAGCTGGGCTGCTCTATTCCAAAATGTCTCCTACATGAATACTGAAAGGCAAAGTTCAGACTTGGTAGTCTAAATGCCCCCACAATGGTGATACCTCAGTTCTATCTTGCTCTAAGTAGATCTCTAAGAATGAGAGGAACTGGCAGGAGCACTAGCTCTTCAGCCCAGAGGACCAGGAGCACACTCAACAGAAACTCAGGACACCATCTGGTTCTGCAGAAGTGCTGGCATCTTTCATCGGTGTCTGAGCTAAAGAGGCCTATCTCAGAACATCCTCAGCTCCAGAAAATGGCCTTCAGGATATAGAGCCCTCTGTCCCTCTTACAGTCCAACAGTAAGATAAAGTCCACCTTTCAGGACTTCATGATATGTGGGAATCGGATACTCAGCACATAATTCTGGTTTCCAGATGCGCTTTCCAAATGTTGATCACTTTCCCACAGGGTAAAAGCAGCCACGTACCACTTTTAAGAGCTGGTGTAATAAATGGTATTAGTATTGTCAATAACGTCTTGGACAAGGCCAAGACTTTGCATGGATTCTGTAGTGGCTTGAGTTCCAAGATATTAATTTGAAACTTCATTCACAAGACTAATGGCTAAGCCACCACTCTTGAAGCGCTGGATGTATCAGAAGGAAACTGGGTAGACAAGAAAAAACCAGAAGAGCAACTACTTGCATATTCTGGCTGGCTCTTCCCACTGGCACAGGAACATGTCACCTCACCCTAAAAACCTGTCTTCTCCCAGGGCAATTCAAAGAGTACAGGCAGACCCACCATCTGACATGAGCCAGACATACACTGCCATATGACTCAAGGAGCTATAGAGAATCTCACCACCAAGAAATGTGTGATCCAAGGCTGCACTGAGACATGCAATAAACACCACAGCTGCAGTCACTGCCAGCATCTTGCTAACATTCTTGGTGCTGCACATACTCCAGAAATGGAGGAAGTGGTCCTCTGCTGACTCTTTACTTGGGTCTCAACAGTGTGAGATGTGAGCCATGGTTCCTGAATCCAGGTGCAGTAACCCACACTACATGGTCAGCGAATCCAGGGCTTGAAGCATCTCAACATCCTTGCGGCAGTGTAAGGGAAAAGGTGGAGTTAGGGCAGCCCAGACTTAGCCTCTCAGAAGTGGTCACAGGGATACAAGATTGTGACTTTTCACTGGCCCAGAAAAAGAAACAAAGACCTCAACATAGCTTTCTCCGTCTGTAACTGGGTCAAGAGGACTGTGATGGATCTGTAGGTCTCAGGTTTAAAAGAGAATTTCTTTGGCACATGCTGTTATGAAGGCCACAAAAATATTTGATGGAGTCTGAATCACACATGTGGTAGATACTTGGAATGTAGCTTTGGAAGAGGCACTGCTAGAGTACAGAGGTAGAAGCTGGCTGGGGGAAAAGTAGTAAGAGCGGGAGTAGATAGAAATAGAGAGAATAATAAACTGAAACAGCTCTAGCTCTACTCCACCCTGTGCAACCATCAGGGAAGGCAGAATGTCAGCACTTCATTTATGGAAACTGTGAACAAAAAATATCCATGCTTGTGATACAAGGCGTATGTACATCTAAGAGTGTCAATAACCACAACAAGATAACAAAAGCATACGCTGCTAAACTATCCTTCCTTCCTTGTTACTTCTGCGGAGGGACTGTACATTTCAAAGCAGGGCTTAACAAAGTAAAAAAGAATGATTTGTTTTAACTGATTAAAACATTCCAGTAACCTAGATAGAAATATTTCAGGGTTTTTATTTTGCTAGAGTAAAAACAAGATGTGCATTTTTAGAATGACCTGAACTAAAGAATTCTTTTATAGTTTTGCTTTCTTTTCCTTTTTTTTTTTTTTTGACACAATGGCTAAAAGACCTAAAAGGTGTTCTAACAGCCTAGAGAAAGAACTTTATAGCTCAGTTCTGTGACACAGCGCATGGTTATCTTATTCCTTAGTTTATTAATTTTACAAATATAACCTAGAGAGAAAAAAAAAAAAAAACAAAAAAAACAAAAACAAAAACCAAAACAACCCAAACCTCTGAACTATAATATATTTGAGATTAATATATTTGAAGATAGTTTTATGTTGGAGGCAAAGCTTCAGTGAGCTGCTGTGTTCATTAATAAACATCCTCTAGGGTCATTCTATGAGGCCCACAGTGACAACTTCTGTTCAGGGAAAGCCATCCCTTACAGAATGTCCATTTACTGGTAAAGGCCTCAAAAGATGCCTCACATTCCAGCTCTGCAGAACAGACCTCTTTCCCCACTAAGGAGAGAGATACTCCTCTGGACGTTAGGTGGAAAGGGTCATAGAGAAGCCTGTATAGAAGTGGATAATAGCCCTTCACTGTAAAATTAATGAATCAAATGAAGAAAAGCAGTAACACTGTGAATTAATGATACTGAGTTAAGAAGCCTTTAATGACCCAATCTTGATGCAGTTTAATTTCAAAAAAATATGAAAGCAAGAATTAAAGTCCTAAAATAAACTGAACTGTGTAATGACCACTGCTTCCTGATAAATAGCAGGGGCTGATGACCATAAATATGACTTAGCACTAAAATCACAACCTTGAGCATGTGAAAGCCGTAAGGGTCTTTTTTGACAGCTGTAATCACCAGTACTCATGAAAAAATATCCTTTCCATAGTAAATATCTCTTGGGGGGAGCCATTTATTTAAAGCTAGTAGGAATATAAAAAAAGTGAATTTGTCTGAAAGAATTGATTCTGCAGAATTAGTATTGGAGCAGTTAGGTTCAAAATGTGCATCTCCACACTTACTGCAGAACAAACAGAGCAGAGTGGTACTCGGCATTTTGAACGTAAGTATTAAATCCACATGAACAATTTATTAGTGCAAATAAAATAAAAGGGTAAAGAATTACTCAAAGTTAAGTTCTCTGTGTTGTAAGCATAATTTACACTTCAGTGTAATTTCAAATGTTCTATTTTCCTTAGGCACAGAAAACAAGATCCAGTCATCGTTTGCACTTTTGGATTATAAATCTTCCCCCAAAATTGCTGTAGCTTTTTAATTTCCATTTCAACCCATTACCATTAAAGGATTAAAAAGACCGATGGCTTAAAGTTTCTTTAAACTGCTTTCAAATTCTCAGTCACTGGGACATTAAATGATTTTCTAAAATGCAGATTTGAAGAGGAAAGACACTGAAAAAAGGCAGTAAGACCCACAAAAAACCTGCTGCATATACTGAGGAGACCTTCAAATTAAGATACTATTTTCTTTCTAATTCATAACCTCTCTCAATGCCAAGGAGCAATACGACAGGGAATATTACTAAAAAGAGATCAAATATAAATATAATATATAATCAAATATCAATATAAATATAAATGATATAAATAATATAAAATGGTAGGTACCTCTTGAGATGGCAAGGTATCTAAGCATGTGCTCTAAAGCACACAGAACTTAAATTCAGCGCACTGGAAGTTCCTAAGTGCACTGCTGACAATGGTCCATGGGATGGGTGGGAAATGTCAATTATCATTAACATTTTTTGTGATCAAAATTCATTGTCAGCTGACAGATACTAGATTTTTCTCCTTATATCAATGGAATCACACCAACTTGTATTAGCTGAGCATGTGACTGAAACACATCAGGCTGTAGACTTTTTCTTTAAAACAGCTCTGTCTTCTCTGTCCATGAGAACTAAGCCGTTCTGCCCAGAAGCCCCCAGCTCATCTCACACCACTGGCAAATTTGCTGAACAAACTGATTTTTTTCCCCTCTCATCTACCTTTTCAGAAAGACAAAGCTGAGGCAAAGAAAGGTACAAATCTGCTAATTCTGGCAAGGTTATTTTTGGAAGGTTGGAAAAGTAAATTGAACACTATTCAATACAGAATTTAGTTTATTTGCAGGATTTTTTCTATTCAGAAGCCCAGGAAGGCATGATAGAAGCTCTCACACAAAGCACAGGATCAAACTGGTGGGTTTGGACTTTTTTGTCCAAATAGGGAAGGATGGAGGAAAGGAAGTCTTTGTGAAGAGGATTTTTCTAATGCACTTAAAATCTTACCAAACAAATGCCAGATCTTCACCACTATTTTAGACATCATTCTGTGGGACTGTAGAGGTAACAGATGACTAACTCTAAAAATGAAAGTCTATCTCACATGGTGAAAGAGAAGAGGGCATGCTTGCTACGGAAGATCTGGGTAAACATCTTTGAACCTCACGGAGTCTTCAACCAGACCAGTGCTGGTTGGAGCCTTTGCAAGGTTCTTTGCTTCACTACTGTCCTCCAGTTGTTAACACACTTTAAAGGACCATGATGACAAAGCGAGCCCACATGCCAGCTTATGTCAAGCCTGCAAAGCTTATGCCAAAGTGCTGGCTGCAGAAACAGCTCTCGTGCCCCTTCAGCTGTGTAATGAAAGCAGAGCATTATTTTGAGGCTGTAAAGCACATTTGTGCATAGACAACATTTCACCAGAATCACCAATTTCTCTTGGCTGCAGAGCAGTCAAAAGAAAAGACTTCACTCAAAAGCTGAGCCATAAAACAGTATGTGCCATCTTACCTTCCAAATGTTCTGTTGTAACCAGTCCTAATGCTACCATGAAGGCAATTTTCTAAGGAAAAAATAAAGAAGGGTTAGATTTTCTACTATAACAATCATGGCAGAAGTAAATAAATAAATAATCCTTGAATTGACAGAATAAATCCAGTAAAGTCTTTTAGAAATGTGTCTTATTGAAATGCATAATAATATGAAGAACTTCAATTGAAGATTTGTTTCAGATATGCCTGGTCAGTCACATCCTACTTGTATGGATATATGCACTTTAGCAGTTCAGAGAGTGATGAAGCCAATGCTGTATGACTACTGATTTTATACAGTGCATGACCAAAATACAATCAATTCAATTTCATATTGCTAGGTGTTTTGTTACTCCCCTCTTTAAAGAGGTCTCTGTATATTATTATTATTACTATCTGGATGTGATACTGCTTTTGGTGGATGTGAGCAAGCTGTATAAAGTAAATAAAGATATGATGCACTTCCACTGGACTCTACAACAGAAAGTAAGACATCTGAAGCATATTGAAAATCCCCTCACTCCAAAAAAAAAACCCCAAACAATTTTCAGAAATTTCTCTTCCCATGTTAAAAAAGAATATCTTGTGCATGAATTATGAAGAGGTGCATTGATCCAGTATTTTCCCTCATGCCCCACTGACACTGAAGAACTCATTTTGCAGTGAGGAATCTGATCTAAAACAGTACTCAGAACTCTTGTGCACTATATATGCACAGAGCACATCTTCATCCTAACAAGTCTTCAAAACATGCCAGTGTGGTAACAGGACAAGTCCTAGAGCAGATTATGAATTTTCGGTTGGTGGTTTTTCATTGGGAATTTTTTCCTTGCAGGAGAAAGTTTTGCTGAAGTTTTTATTCCATCTCTCTGATGAAAAACTGAAATTCTGCTGTGTTGCTTCACACCCAAACTGAACAGAACTCCTTGGTTTTGCATCACATCTGTGGTACTGAAGGGCCTTGGGGATCTCTTCCTTTTTCTGCTGTGCTGAGCAATCTTGTTGGATCACGTCACCAAGTGGCATTTTCACAAAGTGCAATTCCACAGGAAAGACAGTCTGACTATGAAACCCAAGCTAGTAGGCAATCCAAACAAGCAAAGCCCAGAAAACACCCAAAGACCATGGAAAAATGCAAATACCATAGTCATCCAAAATAATACGTGTAGATTTAGGTCAAACTAAAATACAGTCTTTAAGCAGTAGAAGGTCAAAACATCCAATAAAAGAAGTGTCAGGTGAACACTTTCAACATTTCCAAGTCAAAATTAGCATGACCTTCTTGTGTTGTGGAAAGCCTTTTCACTGTGAAGTTCTGTGAAAAGTCTTTTCATTTCAGTTCAAGACAAAATCAACTAGTAAGTCACCACGTCCTTTGAAATTCTGACTTTCACACAGTGAAATTCGTAAAGCAAGCACATCCTAATTTTGTAGATGAAAAGATCTAGCTATGGGATGGTTTCTTCAAAACCTGAGGGTTGGGATTGGACATCTATGTCCCTCTCGTATATGTGAAAATATCTGTCAAATAGATGAAATAAGAACATCATAAGACAGGAATATTTTATTTTCACGATTTCCTAGTAATTCTCCCTGCACATCAAAAAATGGTGATGTCTGATCTCATCACTGGTAATTTAGATGTATTCATGCTGTATTTCTGCCTTTCATAACTGTGGTAATAACAAGCACATGGGTTCATTTGCATGTCAGACCTTGATTTCAGTAACATTCACTTCTTAAAAGTCTAAAACACCAGCTAGACACTGTGGGGGCTCCACACCTGAAGGGAAAGATGAATATTTGATCTGAGATCCACCGAACCAACCTGGGAAGAAAATTAGTCAATTGAGTAGAATTACAAAGCTTCACCTCACCCCCATCAAAAACTAACTTTGTGGCAGGATATGTCTTGGCGCTCTGAGCAGAAGTAATAACAACAACATTTAGGTACAGAAGCAGAAAGCTGGAACAGTTAACGTGTGATTGGGTTTTCCCAATGGAGCACAGAATGACTTCCTGAAGGTATTATCTGAAGATTATATTGTAGGGAAGCATACATTTTCTGACATATAAACTGAAATTATTTGAGTACTGGAATGCTTGGTAAACAATTTGATCTCTTCATGCTAAAATTATTTGAATAGATATCTATTTAAATGTAATGACAGCATAGTTGCTTAACCCATGAAGAGTCTTCATAAATGGACTCGATAATTATCTCACTCTTAAACACAGGAAGGGTTAGCTCTTCTAGGTATCAGAAAAAAAAAAAACAGTGCCCACAGAATCTGTATTGTTTTTAAAAAGCATATTAACATCATATTTGGGGTTTCTGGGTTTTGGTATTTCACACTCATGTAGCTTGTCAGATTCAACTCAAAATGCTGCTTCCACCACAATGCTTTTCTTTCAAATATTACAGAATCTACTTTTTCTCCTGGAATCCACAGAACTCCAGATTTTCAGTCCAGACCTAACACTAGCATTTAGCTCACAATTGCAATGTGCTTCTCTTGTCATTCCTTAGGTGGGATTAAAAACACTGTTAGCTAAATAACCAGCATTTATGGCAGTGATTTTTCTTTTAAATAAAAAACTCGTAGAATGTCCTGGAAAAAATTGCCAGAAAGATAATATTTTGCTAATATTAAATTTCTTTAAAAGCAAAATGTTTTGGGCAGAATTCTCTTTCTTTCTGTGCTGAACTCAAGTCCTTTCAAGAAACAAACAAACCAACCAACCCACACCACCCCAGAGGAGCAGCTCCCCCCATTTCTTTGTCTTCAGTCATTCTGGTGGGAGAAGGTCCATCACTAGAGGGGCAGTTATTGGCCTCCATCTCCATCAGAGCCCTGCTGACAGCATGGAGATATGGCCCACTCCTCCAGACCCTCCTCAGCCTCAGGGGGACTGAACCTTCACGGTTTATATCCCAGGAGAGGGCTCTGACCACTGGACTTGGGACATCCTGGGTAGCCAAGACCCACTATCCTGCTCCTGGGAAAGCCACTCCATGACCAGGTGTTCAGGTATCCTGGCTATGAGACAGCATGTGCAACGAGGTTTTCTTTCGTCTAATGTTGACATAGTTGTGACAGATGAATCTGCGGCCTATCTTCAGCAAACAGCGAATGTATTGCACAGGGCTGTGTCCAGGATCAGCTTCACAGCCTCCCAGAAGAATGAGTGAGCCAGGAGCAAAAGACAGCAATTATCCTCAGACTTTTCTGTTCAGTCAGGTGCACTCAGTAACTGCAGATGGGATTCCTGGCTACTGGTAAGTCTGGTGACTTCTGGTTGACTTTTTTAAAATTTTCAACTTAATTTGTTAAATCCTAGTCTGTCATGACTAACATTTCTGCAGAGCCGTATCAGAGTTTCTGCTTCAGTTTTGTGCTTTGAAGATGATTAAAGGTGTGGAAAGAAGTGCCTAGACTGCTTATTTTTTTCTTAAAAATATCATAGTATCTTTGTTACACTTTGTCTCAAATTTAATCATCTGTTTAAAAGCCATGAATGCTTTCAGAAATGCGCATTATGTCCTTTCATGAAGCAAACCAGAGAGTTTTACAAAACCATTTCATTTTGTAATTACATGTTCTATTTAAGTCATTACATGTATTTACACTAATTATGCTGTTAGTTCTAATTACACTAATTGCATAAATACATGATAATCAACTGAAGTTTACTTTCAAAGAACAAAAGAAATTAACTCTAGACCTACATATTTACAGCCATGAATCAAATCTATGAAAAGAAAAGCACTGTCATACTTAAGGGCATAGCTTCATCATCCTACCCAGAAAATTGCGCTTGCTGAGACCTCCGGTAGAAACAATGCTCTTGGTTATGAAAAAGGTAGTCAGGAAATTCTAGTTGGCAATTTAATGGAAAGTTCATTAAATTTATGAATGCTGCACCAAAAATTGTGCCCAGTCCCACGGTCTTGTCCTGGATCTCTCCAGAAGATTTTTGCTCAATGTTCTTTCACTGAGGATACGTCACAGACAAAGAAAAATGGATGTTTTGCCTAGTGTTCTGCTTTTAAGCAGGATCTATTATTAGTCTTTCCACCCATAGGGTGCTACATAATCATCTTTTGGAAATACCTTCCCAAAGAAACAAGGACCCTACAGTTCCATTGTTCAGTGGCAATGAAGATTCATATGAGGGTCAGAGGTTTCTTAAATGTAGTTCTGCAGATCTTCTGCATAAAGCTGTGACAGTCTAGGCTAAAAGCCACTATTTCTCCTTAACACTTTTTTAACTATACCCACCTCTTCAAATGGTAAAACACCACTCACATCCCTCAAGGAACATTATAAATTTATATTGTAATATTCCTCTTAAACCTACAGCTTCAAGGGTGCTTTCTTGCTACACATTTATTAGCCTAGTAAGGTTAAGATTTCACACAAGCTGAGCATTTTCACCATCGAATTAGATCCAATTTTCTCACTTCTCAAACTGCCTCAAAAGTACACACAAGCTAATGTGAACACATCTAGTAAAAACCAAAAATATCTGTTAAAGAGAAACCCCATTTCTTCAAGGATTTCTGATTTATATTTTTAGTTTACATTGCAGAGTTCACGGAAGAGATTTAATCTTATGACCTTCTTTCTACTCCTTTAACTCCATTTGAAGGATTTTAATGTATTTCAGGCTAGAAAGTATCTGTGTGCATGTGGGAAGACTAATTGTGTGTACACTGCAAATTCAAGAGACTGTATTGTTAAATACAATATAAAAATTGCAAGATGCATTACAAAGAAGATGTAAAAGCTCAGCTTTCAAAGGAAGCATTAATTCACAGCCTGCATCTGCAATGTTATACATTTGGGAACATAAAATAAGTATTGTATATACCTTTCACAAAAAGTACAGTTATACCCAGACAAGGTGCCTGGATTATTATGAGACCTATAATTGTTACCTTTCTGTGACACTGGAAGGTTTGAATGATGCAAATCAGATTTCCCACAGCACCTCACTGGGGGGGAAATCACCCAGATTGCAGCGAAGGGGTAGAGGATGAACAGCTGGCTGACCCATGAGCACCAATGCAGTAGATACATATGCACCCAGAAAAATGTTTGCAATTAGCACCCAAAACTTAGCTCACCTCTGGATTTTCGTCCTTTTTCTTTTTGGTAGCAGGGGGTCCCTGAGATGACTCTTCAGGAGGTTTCTTTGTCTCCACTTTACTTTCTGTCTGGGTTTGGACTTGAGGCTGAATAATGATAACCTAAAAGACAAATAAAAGAAGAGCATTCACTATATGAAACTGGATTTTTCTGCCTGAAACCTTTTGATTCTTCTTTGAAGGTTTACTTGATAGCCCTAAAGACAATAACTGCAACTCACAAGCCAAAAATATATACATAAAAAAAAAAAAGGATACCTAGACTAGGCTTCTAAATCCATACTTCATTTTCTAAAAATTTATTTTTGGTGCATTATAAACTTACTGCAGCCTAAGAGAGTCACTTGTTCAGTGCCTCTGAAAATGAAGCCACTTTCTATTTAGAAGACTTCTGAAGCTGACTCAGCAGCCCAGCTTTAACACTGATGTTGTCAGTGATTTTAAGGTCTTTCCCTTGATTTCATTTTGCATACAGGTAGAAGAGACAGAATTGCTATACATTCAAAACCACAGTCTGGTGTCAGTCATAGCAGTGTTATTTCAGAGTAAGTACATGTGGATGGGAAGGAAGTTCTACTCATATAACTGAGATTGGAGTTTAGACCTCAGCATTTACGTGTTATGGGCAGTGGATGTCCAGTTTTGCATAAACAAAATAAACTACATGTGTTTTAAATTAAAATGATCTCTGGTTTAGAACCCGTAGGAACTACTACACAGATCTGTTACACATGCATGTCTGTTAGTATATCCAGCTGCTCACGTTTGAGCTACCACATAGAGGCAACATCATCTCAGAAGCCATTAAATTAAAAGGAATGAAGGAAACTTCTAACCACAGAACTATACATGTGACTTTATATTAGTAATGAAAGCTTCATGAAGGACCATGGAAGACCTTCCCAATTTCACCTTCTTGATGAAGGTTATTGGATTTGAAAGCTGGGCTTTTTTCCACCTATTTTATTACTAACTTTCAATCGATGGTATTAACTTGTTAGATACTTTATCTCAACTCAGTCACTCTAAAAGATTCAGGAGCATAAAAAGGAATGGTTTTCTTAACCAGTAGCCAGTTTAAATTATTTAAGAGAAGTGAGGAAAATATGCCTGCTTTTATTTACCTTGAAAGCAATCCTACATCTTGTATTCTTTTTTAGCACTGTATGAGAACCAGTGCTGCCACCAAGACCCAAAGTTGCAGCATCCATGTAGCAAATTACAGTGAATGTCTGCTGGGTACATTGGCCGCCTTAACTGAATCTGTTTCTGGTATAACAATGGTGAAGTTCTTGCATTTCAAAGCTGAAAAGCAGTACAAAGAAGAAACATGTAAATCATAACTTGATTTTAGTCTTCCCCTGAAAGTGTAAAAGGGAATGCCTGATTATCTGCTATACTCCCCAGGGCCAGTCAATATAACTAGCATCGCTGTGTAAATTGAAGAGGGAATCTGTAGGAAATCTGAACCGGCACAGAGTTCAGGGATATTATTCATGGGGACTGATTTGACAAAATGGAAGATCGGATGGTCCCATTAATGTCAGGCTACACAAAGATGCAATTTGTTCCCACTAAAAAGCATGCTTGTAGACAGACAAATGTCTACTACCGTCAATGTGTCTGTTCCATTAAGAATTTTCACATTTCTTTCTGATTATTTTCATCAAAAGGAACTACTGACACCACACTGCACAGCCCTGTGAACTCCCATGGGAAAATTCTGCCTATATATATGCAACATAATGACTGTGCTTGATTATCAGAGAAAAAAAACAACGTTGTGAAAAGCAGAACCCACCTTGCTGTCGGCACTAATGAGGAGTGGTTGCACTTTAATGCTATCGTTGACCACAGAGACAGTCGCGCTGGTGCTGATAGGAGTTGCATTGTTGGGGGAGGTGGAAATGATGGCGTACGCCACACCTGCACTGCTCAGGGGTGAGGAGATAGCTGTAGATTCGGTGACAATTTGTGACTGGCTGTTAGGCGTCTGTACATGGCTGACAGTGTTATTGGCAGTCGGGAGGGCAGGGCTGGGGTTTTTGATGCTGACTACAGTGGCCTTCTGGAAGGCAGGAGGCAGCTTGGAAGGTTGGTCTCTGCACGGGGAGATAGGGAGGCTGTCTGGAATCAGGGTCTTTGGCCTAACCTACAAACAGAGAGTTGTTATTAGGCACAGGCTCACACCGTAATGAACAACCACTGCACACATGCACTCTCCCAGCAGAATCTCTAATTGCATTAACAGGAGCACGTAGAAAAATATAACGCAGCAACTTGAAGTAGCCAGCCATTCATTTACTCGTAGACAGATTCCCAGCACTCCTCAGTTGGGTCATTTTGAAGTCCTTACCTCATTGCAATGCTGAATGAGAAGTGAGGAAAAATAGATGGAAATACTGCTTAAGTCACAGCCAGTTCTCAGTAGGGATGCTTAAGCCAAAGCCTTTATGAAGAACAGAAACCCCAGATGCAAGAATTTCCCGTTCTGAAGGACACAACACTCTCGCAATGAATTAAGGAGTGGGAACTGAATCATTAAGGGAGTTGTGAGAAAGAATTTACAGGAACAGCGAGGGTATCTATTTATGCTGGTGGATCAGTGAATGAGGATCCTCACATTTTTTAAGATATGCCATGTCTACTGGAGAGGAGACCAATCATGCAATCACTCGGCTCACAAAAAAAACCCAAACAAACACAACAAAACCAAACTCACAAACAATCAAACAATCAGAAAAAGCAGAGAGAGGAAGCAAAGAAACCCACAACCACTGAACTTCATATTTTATTGCTGTAAGTAAAGACATCATTTGCAGCTGTGAGTGAATGCAGAAGGAACTTCCACGGATGGAGGGGGAAACTGCCAATATTTGCAAAGGCTTTACCCACAGCCATGAATGAAAGCTGCAAACAATTGTTTTCAGCTAATGTGATGTGTTTCCAGTGGGGTAATTAGCATCACCCTGTCAACATGGCTCTGCCTTAACAACATGTTAAGTACAGTTCCAGGACTGAAAATAAATAATTTAAACTGCTTCACATGGAGTTAACTTCACTCCCAGCTTACTCGTTAGCATGGCCAGATAAAACAGTCGGTTCCCTCTGTGCTTATTTAGTCCTGTCACTTCTCACACCTTCCATACTGTGAAACAAAATGACAAGTTGTAACAGACAGACACGGGGAAACAGCTGCCTGTGTCACTGCACTGTATACTACAGGAGCCCTTCCAGTGATGTCAACTTCAATCTGGAGCCTACGTAAGCAATTTAATGAAAATGCGGGGATTTACTGATGTGCACAAAATCACCTCTCCAGGCAGGCCTCATCCTCTATTGTGTCAAGGAGGAGCTGTACCTGTTTGTCCCCGCAGCAAATAGTAAGTGCAGCAACACATGTACTGCCAGCTCTTCGTTTTTCATAGCGTGGCCCTCAATAGATGATAGGATCCTAACACCTACGAGCAGTGCAAATGTGCATTAGAGGCACAGGTCTGCTCGGGAGTGTCTAAATTGTCAGCCACCAAGGTAGATGGAAAGTGCAACGGAGCCAAAGAAGAGCAAAAAGGAAGGTTTGCCCAAGATCCTGCAGCAGACTTGTGCCAAAGCCAGGAAGCCACTGTGTTCAGCTCACAACCTCAGGGTGATACCAGAAGGTCTTACAGATACAATGTGTAATGATGCAAAATTATACTAAACCATGACTGACCATGTTCAAGATGCACTGATGGTAACTGAAGGGGCTTTTGCAGTTTTTCTTCAATCACTTTATGTAATGATTATTTGGTTTGTTTAGTTAAGGAACCAGACAAATATAGCCTGGCCAAGTTGTCTAAGAGAGGAGTCTACGCATTAGCTTCATATCCATAATTAGTTAATGGTCTTCTTTATAAAAGTAGTGCACAGGGGTTTAAACTCATCTTGGTCCAGGCATTCTGCAAAACTAAGGCTTCCAACATGAACAACAGCTCGATGCAAGAGGAGATGAGATATTTAAAAGCAACTTGTTCTTGTCTTGTCTGTATCAGTCAGGTATACAAGCAGACCTTGCAATACCTACTTCTTTTTCTATATTAATAACATGCTTTCCCTCCTTTATCTTATATGTCTCTCATATGTAAGCCTTTAACAAATTTCTCATGCGCTCAGACACATTCACAGAAATAGCATCATTATTCAGAAAAGAAAGTCTGAGAAGCTTGTCAAAATAGACAGTTAAAAGGTATAACCATGGCTAAAAGAAAAAAATAAATCCAAATTTAGCTCTTTGGCTAACATCTAAATTTTACCATCTCTCCTTAAAAAAAAATAAATTATTGTCTTGCAACTTAATACAATATCTGTTACCAACAGAAGTAAAGGTCATATATACAGAAAGAGAGAGAGAGAGAATAAGGAGTGGTTCAGATAAAGGTTCAAAAGAACAGTCACTGAGTTCTTTAGAAAAAGCAAGCCTGACAAAAAAAAAAACGTTCAGTAGCTTCTCTAGCCAAAAACTGTCATGTAGTCTACCAGAATCTACTGTATCTGTCACTCTGAACTGCATTTTTATATTTAATCAAAAGCCTAATTAAAATGAAATGCCTATATATATCCCAGCTATATAATTATATTTTCTACACTATTACATACATACATATATATTGACTTTCAGATGTAATAACCTCAATGAATCCTACACACATCCTTAATGCACATTCTGCAAGTTGGGGATTAATGCATATTACTTTGCTAGAAAATAAGCTCTTCCTGCACAGACAATTAAACAGACTTAATTTTTCAAAGTAACATATTTCTCTATAAAGTGCTTTATAGAGGGAATATCCAGTGGGATTTACCAAACACATACAGTACAAGAACATATGCCAGGTGTTTTCTGCCACCATGTGATATAAAGGAGGTATAGCGTTCTTGATATTCTAAGGCTCCCAAACTCCCTGGCTAGTTCAGCTAACCTTGTCAGAGTGTATTTACTGGCAATTATAGAATCATGAGAAGGGCTGACTACAGAAAAAAACTTCAGGTGCTCCCGAGTTAATGCTACATTAAGTTAAAGTTAAAATACTGTTTATTTCTACAGCCTGCAGACAAGACTCCAAAACAGAAAGCAAGCACAGAAGGCCCTTATGCTCTAACAACTATGAACCTTCCCCCTTGAATATAAACACAAAGTGTAAGCACTTAATATAAGGGAAAGGTCTTTACTAAAGTTGCATGTTAAAAAAAAACAAACAAATTCCACGTTAAAAACCAAACTGCTCCAGTAATCTGTGAGAACAAATGGCATCAGCTGTCAGAAAAAAATAAGAAGGAAAGAGCACAAATTCCTTTTCCTTGTGGCAAAACTGTAGCTGAAATCTGTGAGATGAAATTAGGACAGTGGCACTAGCAGAAGTTTGGAAGCTGACAGTCACTGAGGAAGAACTGGAGAAAAACCAGGGCAGGGCATGGACTGCATTTCACATGAAAGGTATCAAAAATACATTGTCTACCAAAAGTAGCACAGGTTGGATGGCACCGGTTCCCCACTACAACAGCCACAGAAATAAAAGGCACAAAAGTTTAACAGAGGAGAAGAAAAGAGGAAAAATAACAGACAGCACGTGAGTTACCAAGCGAAAACTGCAACTGCTGGCGAGTGCTGCAAATAACAATTCTCCTGTAGCTCAACCCTTATCTCCCCAAATATCTTTCATTTAACTTCTGACAGCTGTCTAAACAGAATGTGATGCTACTAGCACCCTAACTGCAGGAGAAGAGAGAGATTGTTCTTGAATAGAATGAGTTCACCAACCCGCATCATTCTTGACTTTCCTCAATACCCACAATAACAGAAACATTTGATTTTAGGAAGCAAGAACCAGACACTCTCGGTACTTCTCAAAGAGCCTGCAGGTGAGCACACTGGTCAGAAAGATGTTCCCAGACCTGAGAACTCGCTAGGTGGGGATGTCTGCTTTTCAGAAAGGGAAATAACAGGGAGCCTGATCCTATGAGATGTGCAGAGCGCTCTTTCGTTCAGCAACCTCTAATTTATTTTTAAGAGTTTCAGATCAGGACGGAATCATATCCTGTGACTAATATGACTTCTTGTACATCCCATACCATTAAGTTCCATCTAGATGGCCCCACATAAAGCCCAAAGGCTTCCATTACAGCGGAACATTATTCCAGTTGTCAAGAGCAAAAGCTGTTGAATTCTGCAGAGGTGAACAAACTGCTGAGTGGCGGAGGTGGGAGAGCCTGATCTGTGTCACCACTGCCAAAGACAACAGTGATCACGGGCAATATATTTCCTGAGCTACAACCCATCAGGCAAGCTGTTCCCACACTGTCGTAAAGAAGGTAAAAAAGCTCTTACAAAATAAGCCCTCAAGGTCCAACCCAAACAAGTATGGGGGAAAAGGAGAAGAAGGGAAGGAAAACACACAGTTCCTCCTATCTCTGTGGGCAATCCTATCGAGTCCTAAAGGACAGGATTTAATTAGAACAGTTATCTTTGTACAGATCTGCAGACACCATGAGAATTGTTAAGGGCAATTCTGGTAAATGTGTTCTCCTTGTGGCCTAGCAAAGAAGGGAAGTTAAAAAGTGCACTTCAATTACAAAACCAAAAACGATCACCATGATCCTCCAGCTCACAGACTGGCCACAGAATTTCTCCCAGAAACTGAAGACTGATTTAAAAAGAAAATACCGAAGACTTCTTAACAATTAATTCATCATGATCCTCAATAAACTGTTATAATATTTTATTATGTTCATGACTGGCATTTTATTGAAAGGTTGAATTTGCCTAACTTCAGCTTCCAGTCCCTGGATCTCGTTACAGCTTTGTCAACAACACTGACGAGCCCTCCCCCTCCCCAATATCAGATATCAGCTGGATCGTGCTCAGCATCAATCAGCCCTTCATACTGGCAGGGCCGATCTGTATGAGAGTAAATTTTTCAGCTCAACACAATATCACTTTGCCTTTGAGAGAAAGACCATTATTCACACTTTATTTTCACTTCACCCTTGTACTCAGAGCTTAAAAACAGAAACTCAAAATGGATTTGGCACAATTCATATGTCACAGAAGCAAAGTGCTGGGAGCAGCAGACAGAGCTTTCATTCTTGAAAAGCTTTAGAGGATCACACAGAAAACATTAGCAATGGCTGCTAAAAATGAGTGCAATATGGGGTAATTATATCCTTCACCAGAACGAACAGATGCACACTGACTTCAGTAAAGCTGTGTCTGTTTATGCCAGCTGAGGACTGACTCTCTCCCTCTTCTTTTTTTAATCAATAAAAATTAATGCAAAAGAAAAGATTCTTTATAACTTTATAGCAAGGACATACCCGAAAATCCAGATTGCCCAGCTGACCCAAGTACAAGTGTTTCCAGCTTGGTGGATTTTTGGTTCCTTTCCTGATATGCTCTTATTACCTTCAGCCTGGTCTGAGACTGTAGTCAAATTAGATAGTCTATTTTTAATTGCCACAGGGGGAACGTTTAAACCCATGCATGACTATGGATCCACATACACTTTATCCCTTCACCTTGATGGGGCTACACAAAAAAGAAGTTACTCTTCAGTGTTTAGCACAAGGGAACCCCAGGCAAGATGATCCAGTTCAGTGAATGCCGTGTTCAGATGCAATATAAACCTCTCATTAGCATCCACCCTGGAATATCAGCCTGGGAAGCCACAGAAGAATGATATGAAATGCAGAGCAAAATGTAAGCAACTTCTCCAGCCCATGTTTCCAGTCCTGCTGCTCTGGACAGGGGGAATGGGTACAAGCTGCACCAGGGGAGGTTTAGGCTGGATATCAGGAAACATTTCTTCACCAAAAGAGTTATCAACCATTGGAATGGTCTGCCCAGGACAGTGGTGGAGTCGCCATCCCTGGGGGCATTTAAATGACCTGTGGACCTGGTGCTCAGGGATATGGTTTAGGGGCGAGTTTGCAGTGCTGGGCTGAAGGTTGGACTGGATGATCTTGAAGGTCTCTTCCAACCAACGACATTCTGTGATTCTGTGAAAGTGAGGACCAGAAATCTAAATCTGACTGAAACCAACAGCAAATTTGAATAGACTTCAGTAAGTCCAGAACTGAAACTAGCACCTTGAAACAAAACCTAGTCTCCATTTTACATCACTCTGTGGTATTTTCACACATATTCAAATTAGACACACTCTACCAGACAGCTTCCACTGGACTGCATACCTACTGTGCTTTGGTATTTCAATCTGTTAGTCATGGATAGCCAACTTTAGTGTAAAGGTGACACACAGATTAATGCAACCCCGTGCAATTTTTAAGAGGACAAAGCTATTTCATTTAGTTTTTCTTTTCCTTCAGCTTTGCCTGACACTACAGAAATGGAAGCTTTGCTGAGAGGGATGTTTGTGGGGTACTCCACCAGCTCTGCTTTTTGTAGATGTTGGCATAAGGCAGTCGGGTGGGAGATCTTTATTAAAAATGTTATCAGGGTTTTGAACACAAAAGTGTATTTTCACAGGAACTTGACTAACTTTTGCTAATGAAATGTACATTTTCTCCTTAACTATACTGCCTGGACTTTCTGGCTTGGTGTTGCTGCTATTGAGTTGATGATTCATTAAGTGGCTCTCTTCCACTTGCAAAAGGGAACCATTAAACCAGTAAATTAAAATCAATACTATTCCAAAAAATAACAAGTAGGGGTTGAAGTTGACAAGGCTTTCTTCTTCTTTTCCTTCTGCACGATTCTGTCCTTGAATAAGCAGTTATCTATGTCACTCCGAGGAAAGAATTTAATCCTTATTGTTTAGGATTACAACAGAAATATAAAAGCTAGACTGTGATTATACACACCAGTCAATAACTTACTTGCATTTCTACTCTTTTCAGCATTACAAGTCAGCTTGCTTCTCTCACAGATAGATACTCTTCTGTTATTAACTTGTTTCAATTTAAATATGAAGTGTCCATAAAGCCTTTAGGCACAAACCGAGTCAACATCTGCCTGCTTGCCTCCTATCTGTATACTTTCATATAGTCAAGCTCTGGACTAATCCTCACAGCTGGGCATTCACTAGACTCTGGTGACACTGCAAATACCATGGATGTCACTGATTCCTGCTGTCCATCACTTTAAGACCTTTTCCTGCTTCCAGGCACATTCTAAGTATCTGACCAATCACAACTCATTTACCAGCCCAAATCAAAATAACGCAAAAGACCAAAAAAATAACAGAAAATAGTTTCTGTCTGCTGACAGCCTGAGCAAGATGGGAGCACACAAAAATCTTAAACATCGGGAAATAAAAATGAAGGTTTTAGAGACAGGAAGTGCAGTGAATTCCTCCAAGCCTCTGCTGATCTACTGCAGACAGAGGAAACCTTCCTATCCGCCTGTCACTTGGCCAGAGGCCACTGCAAGCTTGTAGAACTGGCACAGAGGCTCAGAGACACAACACAGCCCAGATACAAGCCAGGCATGGATCTGAAGTCACATCATTTGCCTGGATGCAAATGGCACCAGTGGAGAGAGGGGACATTTCTTCTCATCTTCCTGATACTCTGCAAAGCAGCATTTGACGCGGAGAAACTTGAGGGTTTTCACCTGGGAAAAAGGTACCATGTCAGACGTTAAAATGACGAATCTTTCCTGGGGGGATGTATGGATACTTCAGGCTCCTATGTAGGCTCTCTCTCATATCATGGAGATCTGACTTCCATGAAGGTCCTTTTCAAAACGTTCACAACACTGACTGGATCTGAAGGTCATAAACATTAGAAACAGCCAGTTCTGCTTCTCATTCCCCACCACCTAGGATCAGTTTTCTCATTAAGAACAGACAACTGACACTGAAACTCAGAAAGGCAGAGATAGCAGAGGGAGGTACTCTGGAAAATCTGCATCTGGGTGTAGTACTCCCCAATACCCCATATCTGTTCACCTTAGCCTATACTGCAGAAGACTGGATTTCTCATCATTGCCGATCTCTAGAATACCACTATCCTCAAGGTACAGTTCTTATCACACCACCTTAGTCATACCTTCACCTATATTGGGCTGCACTACACTAGTGTAAAATACACACTGTGGAGCACTCCAGATGTTCCAACAATCCCACGCCTCTCTCAGCAACACAGGCTACCTACCAAACCTGTCCACATCCTACCAAACCTATCCACCAGTGTCTAAACGAGATTCTCAGAGGCTTTTCAATCAAACACCATGTTTTCATCCCAATCTCCAACGCCCTCCCTGTAAAGACTTAGTATAAAACGCCATGGCAGCCAAGTCACTTGTGCAGGGAGTCTCTATAGCAAGGCTGATGCTCATATAGGCAGGCATCTTGACCTTCTTCTTTACAAATTAAAGGGCACAAACCTCATCGCTTTCTACAACAAGCATCTTCTGTGTTATACTTGTCTGACAAATATATAATGGCATGCAATTAATAGTAGCATGCCTATTAAAAGTAAGCAAACTGATAAAAAGGAACCCTAACCAGAACTCCCAGCTGCACACAGTTCTTCCCAAAGGGAAAGGGTGAGAAAAGAAATAGCTTACAACAGATGTTAATCTTCATGCTTAACGCATTACTGGAAGGTGCTTCAGATACAGTGACAAGCACAGGATAAAGGCCTATATAGACTAAATCAGATTAACAACCGTATTTATTAAGGCTACATTTTCAGCGGGGCCTCTGCAAATGTTTCTTCTGGAAAAGCAATTTTGCTTCTGTTTTCTGCATGCATATGGTCAATGAATATTAAATACTATTGCAAAACCCTTATACCACACTGATTAAGTCACCTTGAATTAGATTATCTCTCTTCTCCTCCAATAGCTTTCCAGCACATCGCCCTGGAAGTGCTGAGGGTTACATACCAGAGAGGTGCATGACATCTCTTAAGGGATTACAGTCCTTTTCTCCACTGGTACTGTAATAACAACTTTACCCAATCCCATTATTCCTTCCTCTTGTCTCTCCATGGCAGAATTCTGTGTCACTTTGTATGCAGACATGTATATCCGCTAGCTTCTTCTCTAGTTTCACAAAAGGCTGCTTGCAATTAGCACTTTTCCACTTTCTAGTGGCTACGCAACAGTCTTAACACACTGCACTTGAAAATAATTATTTTTTGAAAAATTTCTTTACACTTACGATGCATACAGACAAAGGCTTTGTCACAGAACAATCTGTTGGCATCACACGACCTGGGTTCTGTCTACAGTAGCCACTTTCCTTTCAAGAAAACTTCCAGAAACTCTATCATTGGGGAAGCTGGGAGCAGTGGTTCCTTTTGGTACACATGTGAGGAGAAGCAGCAGCTATCAGTGGAAATGTGCCCATGAGAAATACAACAAGAGATTTTTTTAAATGAGAACATGCATTTAAGTTTCGGTAACATCTAGAGACCACAGCCTCTGTCCGGGCTCACCCGGTACTCGGTGACGAACCAACACAGTAACAAAATAGCCCCTGTCCCAAAGCAGCCGGCAGCCAAGTGACCAAATTCAGACCTTACTGAATTACGCATATTAAAATAATTACAGAAGGTAAAAAATAAGCAGCACTTGGCAGCAAAACTGGCTGCAGTCAATTAAAAATCACAGAGGTTTCATCTAAAGTGGTTGTGCGTACCCATTTCTTTTCACCACCACCTTGCACTATGGCTCCGCTGCAGGAATCCACTACATGACTCTGCTCTCATCAGCAGTGTCATGAGCAAAGTCATCCCAAGCCCTGCCTTCAACCAGGTCTGGAAAAATAGGTCAGGAAACAGCATAATAATCTGATTTAACTGCTATTCAAATCATCACAGTCCCTCCACTAATATGAACACGAATTGGATGGGACCCAAATTACTGACAACAAAACGGGAGGTTTAATATCTTCATCCTTTAATTGAAAATCTTCCATTCGCAGAACAGAAAATAAGATTTCCCAAATGCCTTCAGGTGGCTACAGTGTGACTTAAATTTTTATGTAAACCAGTTCAAAATAGACAGACTGTCTGCACTGCAGAATTGAAGCCCCAACCTGACATAAGGCCACCCCTTCCTTACGGTTGAATGGGTGCCATAAAGCAGAGGAACAGCTCAAGAATAAGAAAGGGCATCATGCATGTGTTTGAGTATAGCACCTCCAGGATTTGCCCCTCGGAATGCAGTGGAGAGTCTGCGGTTTTGAAACATCTCACCCAGCTGGAAACCTCAAAGGCCAAAGTAAGAGGCGATCTGGCATTAACTTCCCAAACATCACAGCTATAAGAGAAATATTATTTATTACTTGAAAGGAAAAATAACTTCATATTCTGTAAAGAAAACTAAAAAAAAGAAAAAAGGTCTGCCAAAGAGGCTTGTTTTGGCAAATAAAGAATGCCTAAAGAAATGTTGTTTGTATTGCGAAATGAACTTGTAATTAATGTTTGTTTGCTCACCATTTAATGGCACTTCTGCACAAAGGGATGGGATTTTGCTGCCATTTGCGGATGTGCATATTTTGAAACTTCATTCCCCATATGGAAGAGCTCCCAGGGGGTCATATCATAAAGCCATTCAAATGAACAAAACAAATGACAAGTATCCCTACAAATGGGGAAAATGAGAAAGCTATATATTATTTTACATAAGTATTGTTAAGTCCCTCGGTTTACTTGTGTGGCATTTTCCTGCTTGACTGCAGAGAGGTAAGTAAATCAAAAGAGGATGTCTAGATGAGGAGAATAAAAGCATCTAAAATACAAAGCTCTTTTAGATGTAATAAGAGGCCCTTAAATAGAGGAGTCCCCTGTTTCTTTCCAGACAGCCTGGCAATTTTTATGCCTCTCATGCCTACATCTAAATCTAAAGGGAGTCTAAAATCCCAAAGAAATTATGAGACCAGTCAAAAGGAGACATGTCAGGTAGCAATCCATGTGCTGTCAAGAACGTAGATGCTGACCTGGATTAATCCCACACGTCTACACACACCCGAAACAGAAGTGCAATCTGTCTGGCTACGAGCGAAGCCTCTTCCAGAGGGTGACTCGGAGACAAGCAGGCCCCTAACATGGCAGGGATCCCAAAAGGGATCCATCCAGGCCCTCTACACCTCCATCGACAAGAGGCACAGTGGCACCTACAGACAAGATTAAGCAGTTGAGGTGATTGCCCCTGTGCCTGCACAAACTACACTGAGACCCTCGCTGCCTGAGGAGAGGGGCAGGCGCTCAGTGGGCTGCTAGGTGCTCAGCTTTGCTGCGGGAGTTTCATTGCTATCAGGCCTCTACACGATTCACTGCTCCAGCTGGACCTGCCAGAGGTGGAGGGAGGGGAAGGTGCAAGACCTTGGAGAAAAAGATTCAGCTACAGCTAATGAGCATGAGCATGGATGTTACACTGCTTTCATTCCTTGTGTAAAATACTGCAGATTTCTTGGTAGAGGAGGGATGAATATGGTTTTGCTTTGAAAAATATGTCCCTTTAATTTGCTGCTACACAGGCACGCAAAGTAAAGTTTTAGCAGATGCCAAACTCAGTTGGACCCTGCCTGTTAGCATGCTTGGGAGACAGTGGCAAAGCTGCCTGTCAAATCAGTCCTATAATGGTAGGATTGTGCCACTAACTCAGATCAAGGTGCTGGAGCCATGTCTGCCACCTGGGGTGGGGACTAAAGGAGGTTAGTAACCAACCTACTCTGCAACCAAGTCTGATGAGTAAGAGCTGAGAGACTGTGAGAGGATTTAATTCTGCACATTTCCCAGCTCCAACCGGAAGATATCATACACCCCTTAATTTCCAAAATAATTTTAATTCTCTGTTTTCTCAGAGCTATGAAGGAGATGTTCTTTACCATTACACCTTCATGGTGTTACATAGCCTTACTTCCTGACATTTTTATATTTCCATCTGAAGTTTCCAGTTCGCCTGGACCACAGATTCCTATTGACCTCAAAATTTGCCAGAGAGGACTATGGACACACCTACAGTTATCACAAAAGAGAGTTTTCACAGTAACATGGTGCAGCAGCTCGCTCACAGTGGCCTCCCAGATCACCTGTATCCCGCTGTGTCTGGGGAATAACAGCTTTACATCCCTCTGATTTATGGCAATATTAAATATATTTTTAAGGCATTTGACTGTTTAGTTAGAAGCCAAACTTTCCACTTGTAGATAAAAACTTGATCTCCCTTAAAACATCAAGCAGAAAGCTTTGATGAGTGGAAGGATTTCCTCACTAGGTAACAACAAGGAAATTTTAAAGCTGTCTGTCAGCTTTGAGTGGGAGAGGAACATACAGAGGAACAGATCATGACGAACTGCAAAAGAGGACACAGCCTGTAAATAGGGCAGGGTGTTGCTGAAGGAGGTGGTATTGGCCTGTGAAGAAGTCAGAAAAAACTCAGAACGTAACACATACCTCAGATATGTGGCCTTAACATACAGCTGCCTACTTCTTGTTTAGTTTTGACAGAAATGAGACTGCCATGTGGTTATTTCCCATGCTGTCTCTATGAAATAACAACATTTAGTGACCTATGGCTTAGGGCTGCTGAGGAAGGGCTGGTGTTTCATTAGCTTTACATATGATTGCATAAACAGGTCTGAAATGGAAGGCTGTGCTAAGAAAGGAGTGAAACAAAGTAAAATACAAATAAAAATATTGCCAAGAGCTGTGTTGCCTGTCCCTAACTACCTACAGAGCTGAAGGGAAGGACGGGAAGGATTTATCTTCTTTTCAAAAAGTTCAGGACATCATCTTCCTCCCATTTTTCCAATTCTTCTAAATTGAATCTCACACTGAAGGAATTTTTTTTTTTTACTTAACAAAAGTAGAGAGCATTGATGCTTCTCCAAGTGCAGCATTTGCAATGCCATCATCACTGCTGAAACATAACCTTATTAATAATAATTTAAGCCCCTGTTACAGGTCTTTCAGCTGCTCTTGAACCTCATTTATTCTCGGGAGCATTCTGCTCATCTCTGACACCCCAACATGGCAGAAATCAATGTGTTATTATGCCATAAGGACAACTGAAACTCAAAGTCTTGAACTTGATAAGAGAACTATAACCTTCCTTTATGTTCACAGCTTTGCCTTCCACAAAATGCAATTTAAAGAGAGAATTTAAGAACTTTATCTTGGCAATCCTTCCTCCAGGCAGATTTAGCTCACAGATCTTCACCTAGATTTTGCCACTAGGAAAGTATTAAAAATAAATAAATAAACAATAGGAAGACCCAACATTGACTTCAGTGCTAGAAAAGTGTTCACATATGAGAAACAGACATCTAAGGGCCACACAAGGAGAAATCTATTTACACTTAATCATCATTAGTCCAAAAAAGCAAACCACAGAGCTGCAGAAAACGCTTGTTGAAAATGACATCCAAAATTTCTGAGAAAAAGGGTTGAAATGGGGAATAAAGTGTATGGTTAGGGAAAAGGTGGTGGATATCCAGAAGAGAAAACACAGTCTGAAAAGCTTTTTAAAATCTGTGAGCATCACTCTCCTTTCACTCCTACCCAGCCAATCTTGCCTCAGTCTGGCACCTGGGTTAGTTGAGACAAAAACTTCATACTGGGATGGAGAGGGATAAGGAGTAGGAAACTGTGTGAAGCTTGAACAGTAAGGTTAAGACTTCCACCACATTTTTTTTTTTTTTCAATTACGGAATTGCAGATTTTCACCTCTGTGATTTGTGATTCATCTTATAAAGAATAAATTTACATTTCCCCATATGTACTTTGTTCTTCCACAATGAAACTACAAGATTGTTTAATAGCTTTTCATTGTGCTAACAGTATGCTCCCAGAAGAAAGCTGATTTATCTTTCTTTTCATGAATTGGAGAAAATCACAACTCTGCTGTTCAACTCACTGAAGGTGAGTCTTTATTCAGCAAAATGAGTGTGCTGACCTACCCAGGTCCTGGGCACCAGCTAGGAACAGAGTAGAATATATAATAAAATGACAGAAAACCCCTTTTGGAACCATATTATGTACCTGAGGTAGCACTGCTGGTCCTTGTCCTGCCAACCTCTGCAAGGAGCTGACCTGAGGAACCTTAATGGGCACTGCAGTGATAGTTCCCAAAGCCTGTTGGAAGAAAAAAAGCTGAACACAGCTTAAAACACTAGCACAGCTTTCCCCACATAGAATCTGCCCCACCCATCGGATCCCCGTCCAGCTCTTTGTCTCTTCCCAAGTCATGACAGAGGAGTACAATACACCAGTCCAACCGAAACTCTCTCTTCCGCCTAAAGAGCCAGAGGTTTTTTCTTCTCTTTAACCTTCTCTACAAAGCCCCGTTGACTAAAGCCTATTGTCTCCTTGGAGTGTTTGGTCATTCTGAGCTCGTTGTTGTGAAGTTTTTTTGGCACACAAAGAAAATGCAAGTGTGCTGCCGTTGCTGAAGGCTGTCAAGGCATGAGCTTGTTTTCAAAAGAGATCTGAAGATAGGGGAAATGCACCACAGCTGAACTTCAAAATGTGCACTGGTAAGATGATGCACTTCACAGTAGCCAGGGTCATAAGAGAAGTTCACTGTGTCTTTCTAAATAGTAAATACTGAATTATTAAAACTGAAAGCTACCTATAAACCTACTACAGCACCCTGTAAGATAACATTCAGCTACACCACCACCCATCTGGGCCAACACAGCAGCTATTCCTATCAATGTTTATTTTCTCTGCTCACCCTTCTCTTAGCTGTATAACCATTTTGCTCAAAGCTTATTTTAAATATTTGAGGTAGTTCCTTCTATGAGCAGATACATTGCTGTAGTCTACAGAGTGTGTACTTTGTAGATGCAGAGATGCATCTATTAACCCAGTATTATCTCTAATCCTTACAAATACAGTTAGGTACCAAGAGTAAGCAAAATACGTTTTCATAATAGAGTCAAGTACATACAAGCTTCCCTCCCACTAAAAATCTCTCTTTAGTAACACTCCTGACTTTTCATCTATCCATGGTGACAGATATCTACAGACATGTGCATTTATAGCTTCTGTTAGAGAGGTTCTGAATGGCACCTCTTTTTCAAGCCTCATCCACAGAGGCTCCTAAAATACTGGATCTGAGATGCAAGTAACTTGGACTTTATTTTCTCCATTAAAAAGGGAAGATCACTTATAAATTTAATATTGGGCCAAAGGTCTAAAGAATATTGCTAACTTTTTTTGCATTAGCTCTTTTTCATTCCCTCACTCCTCAGCACAGCTCATATTTTGGTTAACTGTCCAATATTCTTAAGACAAGGTTTCATAACTTCTGCCTAACATTTCTTAATCGCTGTTGGGACAGCATGGCAATATAAGCAAGCAGATGACTGTCATTATAACAGCAAGAGATACTTAAGTCACTGATCACAAAAACTTATCAGGCTGGTAGGAATGGATAATAAGGAAAGAAAAAGAGATTCAGCTGAATTTCTCCAAATTGAACTCTCCTCACAACAGAAGTATAAGATCAGCGGATAGAACTTTACAGTAAGATAAAGTATGTTAATATTACCCCAATCCGGTAACAAAGTTTGTCACTAAAAAGGAAATTGCCATGTAATCAGCTCAAGGCAAGTAAAACCGTGTTGTGTCCATGCCAATATGTTCTCCTCAGACCTCAACAACAGAATGGTAAACCAAGTATATTTCATTCTAACTGTAGAGTTTGAGATGAATGCCATGCATTTTCATGCAGAATATTTTTAATAAACTTGTCCTACAAAGTTTTTATTTTTAACTCTGCTACTCCTCTTGGAGACATTTGGGGGTGTGCTGTTATATATTCAGCAAGGATTAGAATTTGCATAAGATTTGCCTGAGTTAACAAGGAGAGCTGTACACTTATAAACATGCAAGACGTCTTTTACTTGCGGATTATCAATTCCCTGGATTATCCATGGAAAAACGCACTCCATTAAAACTCTGTCTTGAGCCAAGGGCAGTGTTGCAGGAGCACAGCACAGAGAAAGCAGCTCTCCCACCCATGCATACCAGAACAAGTAAGTTATACCTTCCTGCAAAGTGAACATAATGGCAGCAAGGCGAGGAAGAGAAGGAGGTATTTCCACCGCAGCTATCCCTACAGGGTGACACATGGAATAAACCCGATGGGAAGGATACTATAAACTGTCTGAAGGAATGACTACTCTGTCCTATCTACCATATCACAGCCTCACTGCACTGGGAAGGACAATGTGATGAATTCCTGCAGTTTGGAAAGGAGAACTTGAGCTGCTAACTGATGCTATTGTCACTTACTAGACGTATCACAACCCCCCAGTTTATATTAGCATGAACTAAAATTAATTCAGGTTTGTCATTTTGCTTTTTAAGGTGAATATCAAAATTAACTTTCCAACCTACACCAGAAGGACTGAAAGTTTAACACAAGTATGATCTGTATTTTCCCTCCATCCCAACACTGTTTATAAACAGAATGAGATTTCTTTCCCAATGCTGCGAAGCATGAGTTTTCCCTGGAAAAAGCAGGAGCACCACAATTTATGCTGGGTTGTGTATATACCCTCTACAGAAAGTTAGAACAAGTTATTTCTTGAATATAGTGCTTGAAGTGTGGCTGCACCTCTTATCATTTTTCTATATGCTACCTCTGACCTTGAAAACATACACTCTGGGATTCCTGTTCCTACAGATACAGGTGGATTTGCAATGGTTTTCAAACCAGACAACAGAATGCCATGTATTAAAATACAAAGTGCCAACACTGAGGGATATTGGGAATTGATTATAAAGATAAGAATCAAATTATTCAGAAGTTAGATAAGATACAGTTGTCAATTAGTAGAATGCACAAAAAAAGAAATCCATGTTTGAGCCACAAATCTCTTTTCCTGTACTACTTCAAATATCAACCACAATGGAAGAGACAAAAAAACCAACCAACCAACAAATCAACCCTTTCTAGAACAGAATGTCTCCATCCTGTGAGGAAGGAACTCATCACAGCCTCTGGGTGCATTGCTGGGACTGTTCTGGTTTATGTTTTAAAACACTGAATGATTGAGGCAAAAGGAATGGAATGAAAGAAGGAAAATAGAAATGCCATAAAACTACTCTGCACTGTTCTATTGAGCTTCACTTGAAGAAAAACCAGGATGTATTGTCGGTGGGTATCGGAGAAATGAACTTTCATTAGATCTGTCACCTGCATTCTCCAAAAAAATGTCAAATTTATTCCTGAAGCAGGAGTTCTGCAGTGATCTTGAGAGAACAAAACCAAATGATGGCATTCTTAGGTGATGAAATTTTCAGTGACTAAGATGCACCCTTCTGGTTTACATACGGTTTTATAGCAAGAATCTCCTATTTAATGTGCAAGGAAACAGTCTCAGTATAAAAATCATATGGCCAAGGGAGAGTTCAAAACTTTAATCTCACATTAATAGTAGCACTGCAGCATGTTCAGGCAAAGAGATATATAAGACTCTATTTTACTTTTCACTATTTACATTGTTTTGCTATTGTTTCCCATTTTGGGCGATATATAAATAGTTCAAGCTTTTCTATCAGGAGAATTTAATGACAGAAACCTCTGTACTTTTCCTGTAACACATTTCATCTGTTACCTTAGGGTACTTCACCTCAGTCAGTATTATTGCCTCTGGTTTAATGATGGAAAAAAAAAAAAAAAGTAGAGATTTAGAGGTAAAATAACATTGTCAGGGCTAGAGTGTTGTGCAGGTGAAAATGCAAGCCAGACTTCTTCCTTTCAGTGTTGTATCTACGTGGTTGATTATCCTCATCTCATCTGTTGATGCAGTCATATCTGACTCACCTAATTTTAAGGTCAGATTTTAATGATCAGACCAGGACATCTCCATGATGATGGGTGAAAGAGGTTAAGTATAAACCAGAGGGAACCACAGTTGCAGTCTCTGCAATAAAGGAGGTGCAGGCACTACAACGGATGGTTGCACAGTTTGGCTCTGGGTACATTTTTCAGCACTGCTTTGCTCTAGTTTAAGCAGTAAATAATAGAGCAGATAAAACCACTTCCCTGGCAAACAAAAAAGTAAACATCCTTATACGATCTTGGCCAGACAATGAGAACTACAAAAACTCCCCATGGCTCAAGCTATAACAGGATGAATACTGCTCATGCTCAACTTAATACTTCCACACTCTAGCCGGGTTCTCAGCTCAAGCCAATGGGCTGCAAGAGGTAAGTAATCAAGATCTCCCCCCTCAAAGAGCAAAATAAGCTTTTTTTTTTTTTCCTTTTGTTAACAGTGACACCTATTTTCACTCACAAATTGTCCAGGCTTTCTATGCTAAGCCTCACGGATCAAAAACTTGTCAGTCGCTAATTCCAAACGATCATTTTCATCCACATGGGCTTTTTCTTTTTTCCTCCTTCCTTTTTTCCAATTTGTCCAAAGAGCAAGCTGGTGCACATTCTTCTAAACCTTTAATTAACAAGCTGAAAAGACATTTTTCTGGCAATGCCTGACCTTTAAGCACTTTGTATGAATTTATCGATACCAGCAGAAACAATAATTTAAAAGGTTATTTCATGAGTGCTGAATAGTTTATGGCAGTACTTTTGTCAAGATAAATGAGTTTTACTATTCCTACATTTACAGCTTTAAGCGTTTTAATAAAAAAGGTCCATAAAAGTAAAAGATAACTCCACATCTCTCCTCTATCTAAGCCTACTCGGGCTTTTCTGATAACCCCCTGAAACAACTACGATGTGTAGGGAGCAGTGAAAAGCGCAGTGATGGGAGAAAGTGAAGGGCCAAGCTTCAGTTTGCCTTAAAATTGTTTGGATTTGACTGCATGTACTTAAGCCATTTAACCATCTTTATACTGAGAATTGTTTCAAATTCATAAGTTGTATTTCCTACTGTCTAATTCATTAAAATTTACATCCAGCAGCACTTACTATGCTAGGCAAGTATCTAGGAGCTCATGACCCCTTGCTAACTCCTCCATCAAGCACCTGCCCCCGTCCTTGACTGGAACAGGAACCACAGCCAGTGCATCACCCACTGTAGGAGTTAATAGCCAATGAATACATGTGGCTACAACACAAACCACTTCCAAAACCCTTGTCTCCAGTGACCCATATAGACCAGACAGGTATCTGGAATATCAGGGACACTTTTTTTGGCTTAAGCAATTCACAGATGCTCTTGAACAAGAACTGCAGCAGGCCCATTCTATAGGGGTGACCTGTAATCTGAGTTGTTGGGTAAAAGTCATTCAGTAGCATGCTCCAAAGGGTCACATTTCAAATTGTAAGAACAGGTGAAGAGATACAAATGAAATCATCTTTTTCAGTAGTCAGTTTACTCACTAAGAAATTAATAATTATAAGAATTTAAAAAAGAAAACCAACCCTAAAGCCCCAAAATGGGAGGACATAGTTGCATTAAAAGACAAAAATAAACCCAAACCAAACCAAGTTCCTCTCATGTAATCAAAAAAAAAACCCAAAAATTTAAAAGATCCTGTCAAGTGTAGTTAAAAAAGAAAATCACTTCTTGCCCTCAATTCTCCTAGTAACACCTGATAGCATTGCATCTGTTTGCTCTATTTTCTTCTCCTATACCTCTCTTGCATTCCTTAGATCAAGGCTCTTAAAGAAAACTGAGGGACAGAAGTGTGGGGAATGTGGCAAGAAGAAGGTTTAAGAAGTACAACGAACAATGGACAGAGAATAAGAATTCACAGGATGAAGGGTAGAGATAGAGGACAAAAAGGTGCTGAGGCAGAAACAAGGATGAGATTTACATTGCCAGTAATCAGACTAAGGGCCATACATCCAGTTTCCTACTATTACATTATGATTTCTTTAGTCAATGCCTGAGTTTTGAAATCTATGACTTATGCACATTTTTGATTTTAGCAAACTTCTGCAATTCAGCCCTGAATGAATACATAATACATATATATGCAGATATGCACCTCTTCTTTATTGAAAGATATTTACATTTTACTCAGTTTGGGGAACTGTATCTGCCAGATCATTGCTATGTTTGCTCTGAATTACAAATTCCTTTCACCCCTCATTTGGGCCTACTAACAAATGCTTAAGCACCTGTTCTTACAATTCATTACCTGTGCAAACTCACTGTTGAGCTTGGGTGCGTGAGCAGTTTAGGATTAGGTCACAGATGCAAAACCGTTAGGGGACACAACTCTCCTCCCGTTCCAGAATGACACCAATACAGATAAAATTACTGAAGTCAATCACTGAAGAGAATCAGTCTCCATGAGTAGCAGGTGGTTAAAAAGCCACATAGTTATGAAAGTCTTTCACCTTAACAAGTTACCAAAATAAATATTTAAGTCGAGAACATAAGGGGTTGTTATATTTTAGCAGAACAGTTCAATTATTTGAGTCCAACTGACACTGCACTGCTGGATTATTTACAAACTATTTAATGCTGACATCAGTACAGCAGCACAGATATTGTGTTCCTACAGTGTATTATAGAAACACTAATCTTTTTCTTTCTAAAGTACATATGCCTCTCTCTAAGATCTAGGTCTTCTTCATGTTGCAAGTAAGACACCTAAGCTATTATTTTTTTTTTCCTGTTATGTGTTCAATATTGGCAACAACAGTTTTATAGAATAGATTTTTAATGTGATAGTGACAGGGGAACAGATTGCTATGGCAACAGCGAAGATGAAAATTCTTAACCTGAATGGATCGTCACTGAAGTAATTGCAGGGGTTTTTTACCCATTCTACATCTGTTTTACAACCCGAATTCTGCATTCAACCTTGAGCTTGCTTTATATAAATGTCAAGCACTATATGCAACCTCCAAGTTCATTTGACTTGAAACTTGCTGCACCTTACCTCAATAATCCAGGAGAGTTGCTGTTCCCTAGCTAACCTGAACAGCATAATGTGATTATTTTTTCCACATAGTCCAGCAGTAAAAGCACCACGCACTTGGATATAACTTTTGAGGCTCCTGCAAGATGTGTAGGCAGGCACATTTTTTTCATTTCCTTCTAGATTTAACTTCTATAAAAATAATTTTTCAATTTCAAAATATAGTGAAATCACTGTTCATGGTATTTCTAATAATCTGGTGGTATGACAGCATATTTCAATTTCACGCTCAGATTGTATCCCAAGCAGACTGCACTTCAAAAACATATTTTGTGTAAATGGTAGGCTAAGTCAAATTTTGTAGTAATGTAGAAATTTCTCCAGTATACACATTTATGATTGTTATGAAGTAAACAATCAGAAACACAAAAGTCCTGTCACTTTTTAAAAATATCAGTAGTTTTTAAACCATCCTTACTTTGGGCATTAAATATCCCATTTAAACCAAGTCTCCTTACAACCAATTAACAACCACTCCAAGTACATTGGATGCTACAACTGCTCTCACTGCCCCTTACAAGGCCCAGTACAGGGGCAGCAACAAGCAGCAGGAGAGAAAGTTCCACCTTAAATTCCAAACCAGCTTGGAAAACCAGGGTGTGACCAAGTTCTTAATTGCTGCTGAGGTGTTCCTACTCATCCCTTTCAACATCACTCATCTGGCAAGGAAACCCACAGTGGTATCAAAGCTCAAGAAGATATCAGAAGAGTATATGCAGAGCAAAAAAAAAAAATCTGATAAAACTAGAAAAAAAAATCTAAGATAAATCTGATTTTTATTGTGGTTCCTGGGCTTTTCAGAGCACTGCCTAATTTAGTTCTGCTTTTACCATAGCCCTCAGACTTTTCAGACCACAACCTCTCTGATTCTTGCCACTTGCACATTCCCATCTGGGTAAACTCAAAAATACAAACTCTGTTTGAACACACCATGGGTATATCTTCTGGCAAAGGAAAACATGATCAATAAAGTTTCTGAGTTTTCCCTGGTTCAGAAATCCCGCTGATACTTACACAAGAGATAGCTGGGCCAAATACCTGTTCTAAAACACAGCTTCCATCACATTATTTACTGGTTAATACATTTAGTTAATGCACGATCATTTTTATCAAAGGAAACAGAATTTTTCCACAGTCATCAGATTACACTCTAAATTTCTAAGAAGAAAGAAAAAAAAAGAATAAAAGAAGAAAGTTTGGCTATGTGAACTGCATTAGCATCCGCATACCTGTTCTGTGATTTGAAGCTTTATTCAGAAATTATATTTAATTAATTAAGCTTCCACCTCCTGCACAAATAAGTATGTTCTCACCGAGTCGCAACAACACTCAGCAGCTGTGATCACACCGATGGTCTTTTGCTCAGCTGATTCATAAAAGATTTGCTGGTTTACTACTAAACTGTTCCAGGTTGATGTCTTTAATGACTAATGTCTTCAAATCACTTATTCTCTGTTCACAGTCTGCGGAAAGATTTGTGAGTAAAGGGGGAAATGCACACAGATGGCGTACAGCAAAAAAGCAGTTTATAGTCTTGCCGTCAAGTGTGTTCAAGCATGAGTGAAAACCTTCAACAGAGCCCCCAAAGCTGGACATGAGGATTATTGTATGGAAAGAGAAAGCAGGAGGAAAAATAAAGGAGGAAATTATCACCAATCCTTAGTGATTTCGGAATCCTCACCCATCAGAATGACCCATTCAGCCTGTTCGTAGCTGCTGAAAAAAATAAGATTATATTCCAAATCATTCCACTTTAGCACCCATAGGGCTTTTGCAGTTCTTGCTGAGTTTTTGTCACACATTCTTCAGTCACTCTGAAGAACTGGAAAACATGTGGGAAGTGACGGTCTGAGATGATGTAATTGCTCAATGCCATGCAGTCCCTTTTGTCAGGCCCAGAGCTGAGCTAATTCAGCTTGCTAACCAGGATAAAGAAAGTTCTCTGCTGGCTGAATTAGCTCAGGGAAGTATCCAACAAGCAATAGAATAAGACCAATGGAAAAGCAACATTTTGTAGCTGAGGATGAAGAGGGGAGACAAGAATCACAAAGTCAGGCAAACTGAAAACTGGAATCCATTCTTCTATTGGAAAAGGTTCCAACCTTTTTTGGAGACAGGAAGTTATTAGATCAGTTCCGCCATAAATAAGTGGACGTTACCAAAAGCAGCTTCCTTGATCATACAATGTGGGGAAGGAACATGAAGACTGCCTGAAATCCATATAAAGTTTGTATAAATAGGACTGATTTTAAATTCTACTGTTAATATAATTAGTAAAAAAAAAAAAAAAAAAAAGGGGCAAGCAGAAACTTTGCCAGGAAATGTTAATTTGAATGTGCAGAACATCCCATGCTTTGTTTTGTTTTAGGCAGACTAATCAGCAATATTGAGCCGCCTGCCCATCAGCAAAACTCAGTGGGAAAACACTGCTTTAAAACAGCATGGCTGAATTACCATTGCTATTTAATTCTTAACTTTGGCATTCTGCAGTCCTAGGACTGCAGCTGTAAAAAAACATTGCGGATATTCCTATGTAGGTGCCACTATCTAATTAAAAGAAAATACTGTGAATTGCAGCACCTTATTTAGTTTTGGAGGGTGATAAACTCTACAGTATTCACTTACAAATGTAACAGATTCTTTGATGATCCAAATAAAAAGACTGATCTTTTGTGTTGATTTGTTCAGACAGTAACAGGATTTGGCAAATTTATGCTTATATAAAAAAAATCATAAATATATGCATAAAATACATATATATACACTGTATGTATGTGAATACACAAACACTTCAGAACACATAATAATATATTACACATAATATTTTTCCAGAGTTGTAAATGTACCAACCTGAGCATCAGTGTTTCCTACAATGACAGAGTCAGGAGTTGCGAGAGTTAGTAAACAGAAAATCTCCTCTTCTTCCTGAGATGCTTTGTTAACATTAGTGCTAGCAGAACTAGACTGATAAATACTACAGTCAGTGTCCTGGTTTGAGAGAGAATAGAACTAATTCTGTTCAGTGGTTTTACTTTTCAGCCCAGTTCTTCTCACTCCCTGCACTGTCTGCAGGCAGCAGCTGTTGTCCCAGGCAGTGGCTGCTGCTGGCAGTGAGAACACCCCCTGGGCAGGGTTAGTGCCCAGCACTGGGGTGCAGACCAAGGCCACTGCTGGACCTTGTGCCCCACGCTGGGGGTGCAGAAAGTGAAAGGCAGCACCTGCAGGGAGGAGGGGACAGGGCAGTTGACTCCAAACTGGCCAGCGAGGGATTCCAGCCCATAGACATCATATTCAAGCATCCCAGGAGGACTCTGGCAATTCTGCCTTCAATCCCAGTCGGTGTTCCTGGATCTGGTACCAGAATCCAGCCCCTAAACACAGCTCCCATCTGCTGCAGGGCCCAGTCTGGGACTCTCCTGGTGCCTGCTCCATAGCTTCAGAGGTGATGGGGATGTAATTACGATCAGGGGGGCTGTGTTTGATACTGGGTTTGCATGTATTTGTATAAATTCCATTATTATTATTATTTCCATTTTCATTAAAGCTGTTTCCTTTTCTAATGTCTGAGTCTCTCTCCCTTATTCCCTTTCTCTTCCCCTTTGGGGAAGGAGTCGGGTTAACAGAGAGCACCTGTTCTAAGTCTTAAGGGGCTGCCCTGACCCTAAACCGTGACAGTCAGCAAGGGTGCCTTTGTTTCTGAGCCTAGAAAGGGTATCTGGAGTGCAGAAATTATAGGATGAAAACCAGAAAAAAAATCAAAGCAGAGCTCTGGACTACTACCTAGCCCATGTGACTTTTCCTGGCTTCTAATTTGGATGATTCATCCTGCTAGTCCCAGATAAACCTCGATACTGGGACATCTTCCAAGCCCTAGTAAACCAAGTTTCAGAAAAAGTGCCTGTGTCCAACCTAGCTCCAGCTACAGAGTTCAAAATCACTACTCTCAAACCTTAAAGACAGTAAAATCCTCATGTGCTTCAGATTTAACTGTTCTCTGTGTTCAGAAGATTTGCTTCTTGGTAAACCTGGAAACATTACCTTTGAGGTATCAACAGCTCAGTAGCTAGAACTGAATCCACACATGCATGAAGGTATTTCACAGCACAAAGTCCACCTGTTAGGTGTCTTACTACAGTTCTTAATTAGGCATCCAAGTTTCCCTGTGTAGGCTGTCCAAAGAGTATGATGGGGCACCTTGGTTAAGAAATCTGTAATCCAGCACCCTATGGCAGAAGCTAGATGGCTAGATAGATGTGTTCAATAGGATTGTTTCACTCTGTTACTAACTCCAGACCTTGGTACCTTGCTCTGAAAGAGACCTGCTTCATTCCCACTGGGATCCACCTCCCTGAGCCCCATCCTGAAGACTGACCTGGGTTCAACCACTTTCATTCAAAACACATTCCAAGAAAGCTGTGCTTTGCTTTATTCCCCCTTCCCATCTTTCCCTTCAACCAGTTTCTCAAGGAGTTCAATCACCTAGTACAGAGAAGGAAGGTTTCAGTTCCTACACTCACATATGGCTCTGTATGGCATTTAACTATCAGAATATACTTGTGAGGAAGACTCTTCTTCCAAGGTTTTCTGCTAAATTAGTCAGAGAGAGAAGAAAGAATGTGGCCTTGGGGCCCAGTGGTTAGAGAACACCCAGGGAAAAAGACAACCAACAATTCCAGTGAAGGCTTTGATTGCCCTGTTGTTCAACCCTGTTAACATGACAGCAGTTCTTACAGTGCCCCAGTGTAAACACTTGACTAGTAAAACCAGAGACATTTATGGATTTCACCTGGATCCAGGCTTGATAGCTACTGAGCAGAGTCTGGAGATCTGAGTTTTGGACTCTGCACAGCTAGGTGGACTTCAACACTGAAGTACTTCCAAAGATCTAGTTTAAATTTCCTCTACTAGAAATAAAAGACATAGGGGAAAATACATCCTTATGTTTTCAGCTTGCGTATTTTGCAAATTAGCACAACACTGATGTCTTCATAAGGGCAGAACCACGAACCTTTCTGAGTCTGAACTCAGTTCAATGACAGTGTGTGCATCTATCTGTACAGAGACCGTAGCAGAGAACACAACTTCAACACAGTCATTCCCAGAACTAAAAGGGGAAAATATGTTTGTTTTGTAACTGAACAGTAGTATCTTAAATCCAGAATAATTTCCAGGGAGATACAAAGAGAACTTTACTACCTGAAATTTCTATTAACTTTTTAGACAGTCTGGCTCTTACTCAAACAGGGTTATTTCGATCATGCCATTAACCCAAAAGCAAAACGTTAGTAAGGGATGCTACGCAGGTCTTCAGTCATCTTCTACTTGCAGACTTTAAAGTTCTGTATAGTCTACACCCTGACACTGTAAATTGAAAAATCACAAAAATGAGGATGAACAAAGATTTTTTTTTTAAGTTAGAAGTTCCTTTTCAAAGAAAACATAATCATAATAATCATTAATAGCATACTAAGCCTGTTGTATTATTATTAGGAAAATGGTTAGGGACATGCTAGATTAACTCTGCTGGTATGAATCCAGCTTCACTAGACTTGACTTCACTGGAGGTATTCCATTTGAAAATGTCATAAAATTCATTGAGCAATACTTTGTTATTAAGAAGACTTACAAACAAACTGATTGAAGGACATCAAGGCAAAGGCTGATTCTGCTCCTATGTAATAACTTCTAAATTCAGAAACAATTTCTGGACTCGGGCTGGAGAAACCAGATTGGGCTCATATTGCTCAAGACATGAGAACAAAGTGTGAACACTTTGAGCCATCATAGTGGTGGTTCAAAGCCATTTACTCTTGCTTTAAAGCCCACATAAAGAACAGAAGATCGAGCAGAAATCTGAAGCTTTCTATCTTCTCATACTTATTAGGAGGTTGTGCTCTTCCAGCGATACTAATGAATTTCACATCTAACAAGAAACATTAAAAAGCGATACAAGTAAACAGAATATAGATCATTGGCTTAGATTTTGAAAACACTAGTGCAGGGGAAAATCAATACAGTAATGTTTCACTCCAAAGAAAACATTGTGAAATTAGCGAATAGCGTGGTGGGATTTTATTACAGCAAATGCTAATTAACTACCACATACAGTCTTCTAAAACCATACCCCATAGTATCCCTGCCAAATTTCTACAATATTCTCGTTACTCTTAGGGTAAAATAGCTCTCTTTTAAAAATATTTTAGTGTACTGATTCTTTAAAGAGAAATTAATATTATACTAAATTAAACTAGGGTGACTTTGTGGGGGATTTTTTGTTACACCCATAAGGACAGTAAACATAAGATCCACAGATCATCATTACCTCTTCAGCAAACTAGAGGAAACATAATGTTACTTAAATCTTATCAAAGCTGGCAATGCACTTTCTGGTATTATCCATTCAATCACTGCTAGTTTGGTGATCTTGTATGTAAAAATGAACTTATCTCCAATCCAGACAGTCTTACTGTTTGATTCAGTAAGGGATGCAGCAATCAAATTGTTTCTGGTATCCCAATCCATCACTATACTTGCAAATTTGATGACACAGTTACTGAACTGGAGTCTTAATAAAATCAAACATGAGAAATAGGCTAAACAGAGGTCGATAACACGGATCTCACAGAGAAAAAAAAAGCCCACAGTTGTACCCATTAACTAAATATCTTGTATAAAAGCAATGCGGACATGTTCTTACTTTCACTAGTCAAATCTCCAAGGACAATATTTGGCCAAAGAATCAGAACAATCAAAAGGATTAAGACCCCAGCACAGAAAAGCAGTTAAATACAAAACTCAATTACAAGCACATGATTAATCCTACTGAAGACATGTGAATTACATACATGTTAAACTCAGGGTTATGCTCAAGTGAAGGATACTTGAACCTCTTTTCTGAAATTATTGATATTGAAGCCTGATTGTAAGATCAACAAAAAGAATTTTGTTTTGTCTTACCTTGCCTGGTACCTGGCTTATTTTAAAAGGTCTATGTTTCAGTTTTCATAATGATAAAAATCCAAGTCTTTCTAATCAGAGGGTAAAAACATGACTCAAGACTGTACCTTCTGCACAGGAATGATCTGCACTGAAGGAACATCAAGCCCAAGAGTGATTTAAAAGCAGTCAAAGAAGAAACCAGCTCATGATAAATAAAAGTTAGTAACTAGTCTTTTCCCACCCATACACACATACAGGAGTATCAAAACCACACAATATAGCTGTTAACAGGCATCCGCCAACACTCTGTCCTTGTCACTGGTGGAAATTGAAATACATCTCTCTTGCCATTCAGCTATTGTCTAAATTTAGAGATGAACAAATTTGGTTAAATTTGGATCAGATCACTTTCTGACTCACATTATCCTGCAAGTTAGCAATCCTCCACACATCACACAAAAAAGGCCACTAAGTGTAACACACGATATCTGCCTTTTATGAGGCAGTGCACACAGTCAAAGCAAGGAATACAAAAATAAATCATTAAACAGGAAATCCATACAAACAATTCTGATATAAGCAGCAGAACAGTTCTTGCAGGTTGAAATATGCATTCAGAGAGCCAAATCTTAACTACGGGAAACTCACAGAACTCATCATTTTCAGCACAATGCTCTAGGTGCCTGGGAGGCAGTGAGGGTCTGCCCTTCCATACAGGAATATCTTCACAGACAGATTTTATTATTTATTTCCCCCCCTCCCTCACACGCAAAAATACTTCAAACTGATTATTGTGCAGCCGTTTAACTTGAATTTTTAGAAAATGGCTGTGATGTGAAGAAAAGATAACAACTAAACCCTAACATCAATAAGTGCTAATAAATATTAATATAACATAAGCACCACTTTTATTGCAATGTGAAACCAGTTTATTATCCACAGATGAAATCAAATTGCTGCCTTTATTACTGTCAGAAATGACTTCTAAGATATTTCTATTTACTACTTGAGTATTCATCAGCACTCTGTATTTACAGCGTCAAGTCTCTCTCTCTCTTCCTCCACCTCACCCCCTCACTCCCCCCTTATACATAAAATAATTTCAGAACAGTATTTTTTTCTGATACAGTTTGCCAATTAATTTAAATATAGCCACAAATGCACATTAAGAGATCAGTAGCAGACCAACTGCCAAATTCTGATCCACCAACAGAAAATCTTCTCGTGCTTGTATTTGCGATATGAACACTGACAGAAAATAAAGACAGACTTTGCAGTCTAGTATCAAACAGTCATATTCCTGCAAATTATTCAGCTACCCCACAAACTCCACAGATCATGACAAAAAACCCACCTTTTGACGATAAACAGAACTAAGACAATTTGCAATACTCCAAATCTTTTCATTTCCTAAAGCGGTGCCTTTTGTTAAAGTAACAGTACCTATAGAATAAGTGAATGTTTTTATATATCCTGTAATTTAGAAAACCTAAGAGATGATTTCCCCACCCTCAAAGCTGATCATCTTTCATTATTACAAACTACACTTCAAGTCTGAATCACAGAGCCCTCAAATTTTCTATCCATCCCCTCACATTCTTGCTCCCCCATTTTAAATGGGACTAACTTAAAAATTCTGACATTTTCAAGAACACTCGCCTGGTAATTTCTGTGAGGCACAAGCAGCCTCCAATGACAATGAAATAGGTACAGTGCATTACCATTTTTAGAGCATTCTTTGGTTTTCTGAAGTGAATCAAAACTCTCCATGGGAGTTACTCTGATTAGCATCAAAACAGTAATGGGCTAGAAACTCTCAGCATCAGAACAAGGGACTCAGAAATTGTTTACATGGATGATATCTAAGCATGTATAAAAATATCACAGAAGCTTCCATAAGGAACCTATATAGTTTTACATTTTAAGACTTTCGTTTTTAGAAAGTTAAAATAGCTCCCAAGAAAAGGCATGAAATTCAAGCAAATGAATTTCCTGTAACCCGCTCTTTTCTTTGGTTGTCCATACACAGGCCAATTACTTACTTCTGACTATAAGGGCCTAGACATACAAACAGACTCTGAGAGCTCTGTCGTTCTTCTGCACTATCAGGAATCATTGACAAAAGGAAAGTGGGTTTAATCTCCTTCCAGTCACGTTCCTCGGTAGAGACTCTTCCCAGACACCCGCAGGAGGAAAATCCATTCCACCAACACTGCAGTAGCACATCCATACCTACATCCCATTTCCCATGAACCTGCAGAGGGGATGCTGAGTGACACCAAGGTTGCAGAAGACAGAACCACAGTGTAGTCTCCAAAACTGGGACTTTCTATTGTTTCCCATTCATTTGAGTTCTTTCAGTGTGGTGTTTGTTTGCCGGACTCCCCAGGAACAAAACTGGAAAGGCTGTTCTAGATTCTGACAGTGAAGCATCAGACAGTCAGTGTGAGGCCACTTTTGCTTGTCCTTTCCTGATGAGTACTCCACTACCTTCACTGAGAATTTTTGGCTCCATAAGGAATACAATGTTGGGCTAATCAGGTTTTATTCAGTTCCTGAGAGTCTTTATTCAGTCTTTGATATCAGTGGGTGTTTGACCCTCTTGTAGACCAAATGAAAATGCAGATTGAGAAAAACAGAAATCCACACACTTTAGAGGTATTGACCATATACGGGAGTCTGGGATATTTAAAAGGAAGCCATTTATAATCAGGAAGCATAAGTGCTTATTCTGAATCTGACATTTAAATATCCCATCAACAGCAACCAGCATTGCAAAATGGTTTAATTAACCTGAAAGGATATAATTTTATGCTATTTAGCAAGAAATACAAATTTTAAAGTGCTTTTGTACGGTATGTATCAGAGTAGAGAGGCCACATTCTGCTCTTAGCCACCCATATTTAAATATGGAGTAAATTCATGTACCTCCCTTAACAAAACTGCAGCTAATTTGGTGTAAATACAAGCAGAATCTGTCACACATACTCTGTAATTCGTTTCCTAAAATTACCACGCTCTTTACAACATTCTAATGGTAGAGTTAAAAGTTAGCAAAGCCCCAATAATAGAATGGATCGCTGGATGGCTTGTGGGGCTGTGAATCCTCAGGGTTTTCCTTCTCTTTTTCTTTATTATTAATTTGAATTTAATTTGGCTGAGCCACCTCTCCACTTACATTTACAAATATTTCCTGAAGTTCACTTGCCTTAAAGCTATGAAATGATGATCCAGGAGACTAAATACGTGATATTGACTCCTTTGAGGTCCAAAACTAAAATAATGCCTTTGTTGTACTGATACTCACAGCGTGGCCAACACCCTTCTGGAAGCCTGAGAGCTGTGGACCACCTTCTGTGGACAAAATGTAGGACTGTGACGGATGAATCTGGACTCTCTCCTGCTGTGTGCCCCCATCCACTTCATCTTTCTGCACTCGGATTCCCCCACCGATTTTGTCTTGCCTGCTCGCATTTCATGCTCTTTTGCAGATGCTCTCCTTAAGAGGTTGCCTTCAGTGTCTGCTGTAGACACCAGACTGGAAGGCTAATGCAGTAGGTGATATGCTACTAAAACTGTTTCAAGTCTCTGCTCTATCTCATCTGTGTGCCCCCAGGCAAGACACTTGGGCCAGGATACCACAAGTGGGACTTCCAATGGGATTTAGGACAGGAAGCACTTCGGACAATCTCAGTTTCTACCTCTGCCTATCATAACCTCTGCTAAGTTCTTGATGCAAAATTCCCTATCCACGCTACTGTTCTTCACATCAGCTCAAGTGGGATCCCAGAGGATGATTTTGGCTGTTAGGAGCTCTCTGTAGGTTCCTCTAACACTGTCTAGTAGGATCATACTTCAGAATTCTTCTGTCTACATGAACACTGGTTTATGACCCCCACAGGCATGACAGCACTGGCAGTACCACGACCATCTCATCTTTGGGCCTGCTCATTCAAAATCTTCCTAGCACAGACCTTCTGTGTAGTTCTCTCCTATATTGTTACTCCTAACAGAACACTGCTACCGCATAGAAGCAGATAGCTCAGAGAGGTAGTGTGGCACCAGCAGGAGACACAGCCCCTGTTTCACATTTGAGGAGGCTGTAAAAAATAGCACAGTTTGGGGAAAGCCAGTAGGAACTGTCACCCACACAGAGCAATCACTGCCCTGTTCCTCCAGGAACATCCAGAAACAAGCACAGTGCCAGGTAAAATGAAGCTCAAGTTAAGCCCCCAACAAAACTCTTCAGCATCTTGAAATTCACGAGCCACTGCCGATCAATCCATACTTGGAGAAAGACAGAACTGGTGTGACAGTGAGACCAGAAGCCATGGACTCCAGAAGGGCAACAGGGTTTTCTTGGACATTACAGACAGCCCAATACACTTCTGCTATAAGACTTCTGGTCCTCCTGTAGATTGCCAAAATGACCAACAGTAGTCATAATCCCTAATGCAATGTCATAATCCCTAATGCAATGTCTTGATTCTTCCCCTCGCCTAGATCTATGCAGAGCCTCTGGATCTTTCTCTAGTCCTTCCCTGAGCTCATTAGTTATCGTTTCCACCTGCAGCTTGGCACACTGGGATCAGTGTGGATGCTGAAGACTGAGCAGCAGATCAAGCAGTATGAGGCAGATGGGTAAAGAGCTATGGCAAGAGCTAAAAGGGGCTGCAGCGTGCCCAAAGGACTCGTAGGACAGTTCTTCCTCCCAAGGATGCTGTGTGCAGCATGGACATGCCTGAGCCATTCTCAAAACGACTGCAAAGGCCAGTATCGTGGCTGCCAGTACGGGATCATGCCTAAGGCAATCCCTGGGAGCTTTCCGTGAAGAAGCATAAATGGATCCTATACTTCCCAGTTTTTCAATCAGGAAAATGTGTAGTAATAGGCACCTTAGTCATAATAATCCCATATTGTGAGGGTAAATTAACTATTTCCACATACTCAGATGCTGTGGTAACATGGATCGTAGGAAAAAAAAGCTATATATAGCCACATAATCAATTCAGATAAAATATATCTATAAATAAAACTTCTAAGTACCACTGCAATACAAATAATAAATAAAAGCCAAAAAGACTTAGTCATACATGCAGGTGGATTTCCAATTATGGAGGAAGCACTTTTACAGAGAGCGGAGTGGAGCACATTAAGTGGGATGGTGAAAAGAAAGGTAATAAATCATTCTACAAATAAATTATTCTGAAAAATGGCCATCACAGGCAGAAGTATGTCCTTAAACTTCTGGACTGCATTTTTTCCTAGTAAATTGAATGCACACATAGCTAAGAAGTATATATGAGCATCCTCCTACACGTATAAAAGCCACTATTTCCTGTAAAGAAAAAAAAGGATGCGCATGTAGCCTGCTCAATCTAAACATGGATGCAAGTAGTGAGCTGTGGAGTTAATGAAGCATTTGTGGAGAACACTTTACCATCTTGCCAAGAATTTATAGCACTATAAATCCTCATACTGTATTTTACTTTGAAATGACCTCCCTGTATAGAGACGTGCCAATATGCAACAACACATGTGCACGTGGAGGCTTGCCAAACTTTTCTCCAGCTGACCCAGGGAATACACACGAGGGAAGGAAAGCAGAGAGAGCAGCACGAGGCAGATTTTATGCTGTTCCTTGTGGAGTCCTGATGAACAGGGAATTAGTGCCTTGCTAAGATGTTTTCAAAGAGCCACACAGAGTAATAGGGGACAGAGCATTGCACCAGGATCACAGACAAGAGACAGCTCTTTTATTACAGCGGCATGCAAATGTTCCTCCACCTGATACCTGCTTCACACTTCAGAAGTCTCCGGGACTTACAGTAGGTGACCAGTGCCCATACAGCACATGGCAGGTATATAGAGAGAATACTGTTTAGGTGGACAAAGTGAGAGTCAGCTCTGGCAGCACTCAGACTCCAGGGTCACGGGTAAATTTAAAGCCAGGAAATGCTGGGGTGTGCAGAGATATAGCTAAGCCAGCTGTAAACAACATCTCTCTGGAACTAGAGAAGAGGAGCTGCCTGAGAGACAAAGGTTACCTTCAGCAGTACCCACTGTACCGCTTCCAGGACACTGATGGCCTCTTCAGAGCTACTCTGTACCACGTTACTTTCGAGCAACTTTGTGTGTCCGTACTGTTGTGCTCCATGGCCCAGTGCAGATATGCCCTTCCAGAGTTTTCTTCTTTCCCTACAGCTCCTGAGGGGCACTCAGTGGTCTGACAGCTGTATTCCCCCCTCTTTGCTTACTCTCCCAGGCGCTGTTGGATCCAACTGTCTTTCAAATGGCCAAAAAGCTTTCTGCTTTCCCCAGACTAGGTTCTAGGATGCCTGCTGGCCCTCAGTTTTGCTATTTAGAAGAGAATGAGGAGGTAACAGAGGGGCATTTTCTTTACCCGGTACATTGTTCCAGCACAGCAGATGGGACTTTGTCCTTCAGAAAAGCAACCATATCCTGCTTTCAGTCTGGAAATGGTGGCCAGGATAAGAAATAGCAAATACCACATCAGTATAACTACAATAAAAATATAATTTGAAATGTTTATATTAAAATCTCTTTATATCAAGAGTACTTTGTAGGTACGGGCATGCTGATAGGTTACCACTATGCAGGAGCTCTAGGCCATTCTTTCTACAGAACAGCAATAGTTATTCTCTGAAGGCAAAGCACTCCTAGTGAGCATACAGCATATGCCAGCAAAATCCAGTTTATGCCAGGAAAATTCTGCTTTTGCCAATGTAACTTGCTCCAGAGCATCCAAATGAAGCTCTAAGCTTCATTTCTAAGCAGGATAAAGAGCTATACTCATGACATCCCTGCATGTACACTTCCACCAGTGTAGCTCCATCATTCATGTCTTCATATACTGGATTGACATTGAACGGCTGCCAAGGAGCAGTGCAGACCTAGTGCTAGTTTCTGGAGCTCACAATTTCCAGTGCTTACAGATTTCAATCACTGTTAATACTGCAACATTTCTTGGTTCAAGTAAAAGATGTGATAAATATCTAAACAATCCTCCAGTATCCGTTATGCATGTATTTATTTAGATACTTTTTCCAGGGCAGATATGGCTTCCATTATAGTCAACATTTCAAAATAATTTAAAAACTCTGCTGGGTAAACATCAGCCTAAAATGAAAGTGCTGACATGCAGCTGCCCAAATGAAAATTCTATAAAAAAACTTACATTTAATCCTATCTATATTTAAAAGTTCTGTATTTAGATTATAGTGTTTGATGCCCTATTTTTTTCTGCTGAGTTTCATTTAGTATTTCATTCTTCCTGCTAGATACCACTTCAGATGACTGTATACACATCCTGATCCCCTTAAATGCTTTCGAGCAGAAACCACTGTTCAGAAACTCATAACATTATATTTCATGCCCCTGCCCTTGCCCTCACTGTGCAGATGCAGAGGAGTAGGCTACTCTACACTGGTAATCTCATTTACTACTATCAGCTTGCCACCTTAACCCAGTTTGCAGAAGGCTGTCATTATCCTCTATCTCACAAACTTTATACATTTCAGCAGGAAAGAGAAAACAAAAAACAAACAAAACCCAACAACAAAACCCAACAACTTTTCTGAGTCATAACAATGCCACAAAAAAAAAGGAAAAGAAAGTAAATACTTATCAATAAATGCCAACAATGAAATTTCCCTCTGACACTATGGTGCTAGTAGCTAAGGTGTTACTGTTATTGATTTGTAATCACCACGCTGGGAACCATGAAGAATACTGAGCATGAAGGAAGGATAGATTTGGGGTTTTTTCACTGGCCCAGGAAAAGAAACCTTGCAAACCAAACTTAGTTTGGGTAGAGGAGTGATAATTAGCATTCAATCCAGCACTAAGATTCCCAGCAGTTTAGGACCAAAGGTCAGCTTGCTTTTTTTTACATTTACTATTCAATATTTCTAATTGTTTTTCTCCGTGCCTGCTGACTACTCTCAGAAGATAAAATCACTCTGGTCCTCTGTTTCAGAAACCTACTAATGCTCAGGTGCTTCTTCCATAAATTACTAGCATAATGAGAAACACTAAATTACAAAACTACAGCCGTGGAAAACTTGCAATGTGAAGACTTTTCTAAAGAAGAACTCTGGACCTTCTCCCCTGGCAAAAGTGAGGCAAACCCCAAATGCCGGACAATGCTCTCGCAGAACAGAATGTAAACAGAGGCACGAGTGACGGGGCTTTGCTCCGGCGGGTTGCAGCACAATCACTGACCACAGCGAGTCTGGGGATGAGGAACTGGGACCCATTTGCCCTGTTCAATAGGTAAATGGAAAGCACACAGGTAATTTAGAGGTACACCAGCTCACCGGGTCAGAAGGGCTTTTCCTCTAACACTTGCCTGAGTTTGCAGCCAACTCTTCTAACCAGCACTGTTCTCCAGCACCCAGGACTGTTATTTCAGTATTCAGGCTAAATACATTAAATGCTATTTCAAGCTTTTTCCTTCACTGTTTTGATTCTTTTCTTCTTATGGCTCCTGACAATAACAGTACAAGACAGTCCTTCACAAAATGATAGACCAAAGAAATATTGAAACTTTTATCTTTTATATGATTATCATTTATACAGTTATTTCCCAGGATTCTATGAAATATCTGTCTAGGATAGCTTTGAGTGGCTTTTCAATAAAGCATACACAACACCTTCAATAAAGGAAATTACTCAGCATGAATACAGGGCAGAGATTCAAAATCAAATTTCCCACCCAGCTGTTTTAGTGTAACAGCTAAAGACACCACCACTTCTCCAGAAAAAAAAAAAAAAAAAAAAAAAAAAAAAAGAGTGGCAGGATGATTTGGTTCTTCAAGTGGTCAGATGTCTTTCCAGTTGTTAGGGGATGGAGGAGTTGACAGTCATTCCCTGTCTGCTGTTTAGAAAGGGGCTTCTTGGGTATTAAAAAGCATCATGCATTCCAGCGTAACCTTGATTTATAAACGTCTTCAGGTACAGTTTGCCTGCTGCCCATACCCATACAGGGTTCTTCTTTTCCAATTATTAGAGATTCCTATCCCGATCTTGTGAAAGGGAGTAATAACACAGCCTCTAGGTGCGGAAAATAAGAAAGAAACTCACATTTCCAATATTTACAGTAGTTTACATCCTCTCCTCCAAAGTTGTAGGAAGGCTTTGTCACTTTATTCACATTTTAATTTTGTTAGCCTAATTTTCCTGTCTTAGGCACGCCGCAACGAAAGTAAACATTTCTCTTTTGTGGCTTTAACAGACTGGACAAAACGTTGTGTCCAGCAAACGGCACCTCTCCCTCCTTTGCCCTTCCTTTCACTAATTCTAGCCATTGATTTCATACTTTATTAATAGGAATCTAAACATTAAACATATACATACACGCCTGGACCTCGAGGCCATAGCCTGCCAGCCCTTATTTTTTTTTTTGACAGAATTTAATGACTGCTTTATCAGCCATTGCAGATGAAGTTGTAAAAAAAGACTGGTTCC
>JANHFX010029509.1:0-13203 GCA_027560015.1 Chloroceryle amazona | reverse complement strand
CTTGATGAATTCCTTACAGAATACAGACCAGACAAGACTATGTCCAAATAACTGCAAAAGCTCATTTACAGTCTGTGGAGGGGTGCACACCAGCACACCCAGGAGCCCCAGGACTTTGGCAGCTCCGGCTCTGTGACAGTGCTTGGGTGACACAGAGAGACTGTCCTGCTCATCTGCAGTGGGGCTGGGGCTGCTTGGGGTCAGAGCAGGGGTCTCATCCCCTTCCCCACCCAGCCCCACATTTAACAAGGTCCAGAAGCTATGCAATGAGAAGCATCAAGTTCTTTGTCTCAAGCCAAGGCCATGACAGCTCCCCAGCCAGCCAGAGAAACATTAATTGTGAAGCAAGTAATTAGTAGCTACAAAATATGACCACTGCAATTACGCTGAGGGTTTTTCTTCCTTTCTCTGTCCAGACTCTTGGCACCGAACAGTTTTATAATTAGATGACAAAACTGACAGGTAGCTCCGGTGAAATCGCCCATCCTCACCTTTTGCAGAGACTCCCCAAGTGTTCTGCACCAATAATTACTAATCAAGTTATTTCTTTCAGCACTACAAAGTCACTCCACAGGTAATTTGCCCATAATAGCACAGGCCCAGCACTGGCAAACAGCCCTGCACCGCAGAGCCCAGAGGGTCTGGAGAGTTTCAGCTCTGGGCTCATGGATACTCCCCCATCCAGCTCAGGACCCTGCTGTGCCCCAGAGGCTACGGGCTCTGCACTGCTGCTCCATCCCCTGAAGGTGCCACACAAGGGCACTTGGCAGGGTGCAGGCCACCGTGGTCCAGCACACGCTCTGGCACATCACCACAGCAGCCCCCCACATGGCTGGGACACGAGTGGGGGTGAGGGATGGGGCAGACCAGAGACACAGAAGCAGCACCCAGCAGGCTCTGCTCCCTTGGGCCGTCCTCGGGCACAAGGACAAGCGTGGGCACAGAGGCAGTGGTGAGCCCCAGCCTCTCCCAAAGGTCCAGTCTGCTTGCCTGGTGCTCACCTGCATGGGGCACATGCCCTCCTCAGAACCATTTCATCCCAGATGTTCACAGCTGTTGGTGTGTCCTGGTGTGTCACTGACACTGTCATGATGTCAGCCTTCTGCATTTTTTAAGACTATTTGGAAAAAAAGCCCACAAGTCTGCAATTCGTCATTATAATACAGACCTGGAGAACAGCTGGAAAAAACTGATATTGAACAAACAAACAAACAAAAGCCAATAATGGCTTCTATCGAGCAGAGACCCAAAGCTGATGGATAACCTGTAGCAGCCCAGGAGAATTATTTGCGAATTGCTATTGATCTCCAAAATCAAAATGTAAATTTTGCCTCACAATTAAAGTATCAGGGGAAGTTTTTGCTTTTAGAAATTCTTTTCTCTCTCTGTGACTTGTCTAGGGGGGGAATAACATTCAGTCCAGCCAAGCTCACATTATCCTTGTGGACACAGAGCAAGCTGGTTAAACTCAGGCACCCGCACCTGGGGCCTGGGTTGAGCATCACTGGGCTCCACATGGGCAGAGCATCCGAGAGCGAGCAGGTTGTGATCCAGCACAGGGGCCTGCAAGGCTGGTGTGGCACCAGGGCAAACCCCGTGAGCCACCACGTCTGCATGACCCCCACTGACCACTCTCTTGCACCAGCAGGAAAGATCCCAAATCCTTACTACGTTTTGGCATGGAGCAGACAATGACCCCATCCCAACTGCCACAGGGAACTGTGCAAGATCGACTGAGCTGAAGCACCTAATGCTGTATTTTAGACACAAAACGGTTCCCAACAAGGTTTCTGAAGGACCAAGCACCTGCCACTCTGCCATGGCCTCAGTATGCAGCTGCAGCCCACAGCTTTACCCAAACAGCCCCAGTCTGCAGCCAACGAGCTCCACAATTCCCATCCCACCACCTCCAAACCTGGCTCTGGATTTAGGCAGGAGCTCAGCACATTGCTGTGAAATCTAAACCCGCAGCACTCACCCTGAAATGTTCCGTATCATTAACGGAACATCTGCCACGCTGCAAACAATGCGGAGCAGTCGGCGCTTCTCCCATCGCTCACCGCTAACAGCATTAGTCTTACTGCTGCGGACGGAGCGCACGGCAGAAGGGCAGAGCCTGCTGATGCCTGGCAGCCTGAGAAGGTTATGAACAACCTCTTTCTGTCCCAGGGTGGAAGAGCCACTGGTGTCCCTGAGTGCTCCTGCCTGGCTCTGCAAACCCAGCAGCCTGGGATGGCTCTTCCCACACCAGCAAAGGCCAGTGGTAGCTGCCACTGGTGCAGACACTGCTCTGCTTCCAGCAGCTCGGTACCCACCAACCCCCTACACTCCCAGTCTTTTATCATAACCTAGCCCATGACAAACCCATTACGATGCTGAAGATTGGAATTACTGTGATCCCAGGCAGATGCACAGGAACTGGCCCAGGGAAACAGCAGTGTTTTGCACGAGGCAGTAATAAATTACTGAAGGTCACCTATGGTTTATCACTGCTTTGGATTAGAGACAGTGACACTGCTTCACCCAGGGAAGCAGCCTCACGGGTGCCAGAGCATCTGCTCTGGTTGAGCCTCTAACAGCGATGTTTTTGCTTATTTTATTGGATTGGAAGCATCCCCAACAAGCACGCTGTCTCCTTGTTTGAGTGATGCCTTTGCCATACAACACTGTGAATTTATCCCCTGTGCACAATGCAACTGCTCTGACAACTGGAAAAGCACCATCTGGGGAGAGGACAAACTCCAGGAGCCCCAGGCAGCTCCCACGCAGGGCCAGCTCTGGTCCCCCAGCCCCAAACCCTGCCCTGGCTGGAGCAAGTGTAGGACATGGGCACAGACAGCTTCACCCCCGGAGGAAAGCAGCACCTTCCAGTGTGATCCCAGTGGCACAGGGACCTGCAGAGCTGGCCTGGCAGGGGCTACTGGCACAGACCCTTCCTCCTGTGCTTCTCCACATGCTTGGGCCACCCTCCTGCCTGGGCCTCTGCTTCCTGCTGGAGCATCCTCAGCCCAGCACTGAGGCTTTGGCAACACTTTAGGCCTCCAAGATCCCTGCCAGCAGAGCCTCCTTCCTGCCAGCTGCTTGCCTGCCAGGAGGAGGCAGCCAGGGCAGCCCCGGCCACCAGTCACAGCCCCTCCAGTGGGTGCAACCCCACGCAAACAACCGGCTGTGGATGCTCCCACTGCTCAGGCAGCTGCAGTGGGTGCAAGCCCCAGCCTGCCCCCGCTCCTGTCCTCTGTCCCTTTGCCTCGGGGCTGTCCTCCCTCCTCTGGGCTCTGATTCTGCCTCTCCCAGGGCTGGGAGAGCCCAGCACAGCTAGGGAGGAAACAAGGATACAGACAAGTGCTTCTCACAGCAAGACCCTGCCAGTCCACACTGGCAGTTGCAACCTCTCACTTTAGAAGCAGGAAAAATAATTACCAGCAACTTTTGGAAGTAAATAAATAGTTGGTGAGCTCAGTCACTTGAATTATTAATGGTCAGTTCAACTGTTCAGACACCTTGGTTGTTACTAACAGGAGTATCTGATGCAAATAAACCCCTTTGCCTGCCAATATAAAAATTTCCAATGTGTATATGAAACCAGCTACCCTCAAGTGCAGAGAAATTATCTGAAAAATAAGCTCAGAGGCTGGTGAATCCCCTAAATGTATCCCTGGTGCCTCTTCACCAGTACAGGGCAACTATGCACAGAAAGAGGAGAGCAAGTACCAGGCTGGGAGACAGCTGGGAGATCTCTCCCAGCAGCAGTGGGAGACTCAGAGGACCCAGAAAGATTAAGAAAAGCTCAGGTATTCATCTGTTGCAAGTGCAAGGGCTAGGCAAGAGCACATCAGCTACCTGCCTGAGCCAGAGGCTACTCTGCGCTCAAGCCCAGCAGAGCTGCAGGAGATGCAAGACATGTTCCCAGTTTCAGCCCCACAGCTCCCCAGACTTGGTCTCAGCAGGGATGAGCCTTTGCTGTGCTTGTGACTGTGCCAGAAACGTCTGCAGGTGACGGGCACTGCCAGAGAGATAAGACTATGCAGCCCTGCACCGTGTCTTCATCTTCAAAGAGCTTTAAGATGCTATGGAATTAGCAGCAGCTTCTCCTGGGCACAGCTTTAGTCCCTGCGTGAAGGGCAGCAGCACCAGGCTGGCATCGCGGAGGGAGGCTGCCAGAGCCCAGCCGTGGTGCGAGCTGCTCTGGTGAGGAACAATTAGACAAGAGGGCAACGAAACCCCGAAGAGAGTGACTGCCTCTGACACGGGCTCTTGGCAGGGCTCCCGCTGCCAGCGGGAAAGGCCAGAGTGGCACTGGTGCAAGTGCCATTAATGCTGCTGGAGGCTCCACTCGCGGCCAGAGGAGCAAGGACAGCCTGCTCTTAGCCAGCCCCTCCTCTGCTGTCACCCACTTAGCAGGGCAGGGGACATCAGTGGGGGCAGGGGTTTGAAACACGTGGGTTTTCTCTGCAAACAGCCCCTTCAGTGACACCCCGAGCTCTGGAGCTGGGAGCTGCCACCATCCCTCCCTCCAGGCCCTCCTGCCTGTGCCCTGGGAGCGATGGGCACTGGGGACAGCAGCGCCTGGCCCTGTCCTGTCCTCACTCTCCACTAGCTGGTGGCAGTGGCTGCACCTCTAGCTAACCCTTTCATCTCATCAAACGATGCTAGATTTAATTCTCTGCACTTTGGTATAAAGTCAAGGTCCCATCCGGAAAGCAATTTGTGTCTCCTGGAGCAGGCAGTCGTAACATTTCCCATTAAAATGTAAATTTGGCTAAGTTTTCTGGCATCTCTTTTCCTTCCTTAAGGTAAGAAGAATATGAACTTGTATTATTTTTTCCATCAATGTTATCTTCCTCTCAGTTTTGTGCTAAGTAAAAAAGCTGCCCGATATACACCTTCTGCAAATTAAATTTGAATTGAGTCTGACAGCACAACAGGGATCCAGATTACAAAGAGATGTGCTGGCCTAATTGGAATCATTTCTAAGAGGTTATTCGCAGCAGCGTTAACCACGGAAGGCACAAGTGGAGGCACACGTGTTCTCTGCACCGAGCGCTCGTCTCAGCCGAGCTGCGTGGTGCAGCAGGAGCGAGCAGCTGCCCAGCAGGACCCTGCTCCCAACACCGGTGCCATCTTGCTGGCAGCGTCACCTCTCGGGATCGTGCTGGATGCTGAGTGTTGTTGGGTGATAATTGCAGCCTTCCAACCAAGACCGGCCTTCCTCAGCCAAGCACTGCAGACCCCACCAGCCACTCTGCCCACCGAGACCTGGGGTTCCTGGGGCCAGTCACTGGTGATCCCTGCTCCACCAGCAACCCCTGGTCCACCACTTGCCTCCACAGCAACACACTCTACCCCATCCCACCAGTAGAGAGGGCAAGGGACATCTTGTAACCAGCACAGGATTTCATCCAAACATGCTCAGAATACTTAAACCAATTGTCCTGCTCCCAATGCAGTTTGAAAAGGATGATCTTTCATGATTAAACCCCCAAATCCCTGTGGACTCACTGTTTCTTCAGCCTTCAGACACCTGGAAGCAGGGAAGTGCTCTCTCCACACCTCAGGAAGCTTGTCAGAGTCTGAAGGGTATTTAAAGGACACGACTATACATCAAGGAGAAAAACCTGAAAATTACCTTTGATGGTCAGCTATGCAGAAACCAAGGGGGACCAGGCTGCCCATCCCAGGGCTCCCTGCCCAGAACTGCTGCTGGACATGCTCGTCAAAGTCGTGCTGGAGCAGAGAGGCTGCAGAATTAATACTGGAGCACAGTGAATTAATTACTATCTCCAGCTGCATTTCTAGTGGGGATAATTTCAGGTGCAATGGTTTGAATGACACCATTTCAAAGAAAAGTCTCCCATTCTCCTGACTAATTTGAGGTTAACTAAATTTGTTTCTCACCAGGAGACAGTTCATCAGCTCAGCCCACAGTAATGACAGCTCCACAAGCTCCCACATGTCCCTAAGAAGCAGGAGATGCTTTGGATTTTGTCCCTGCTAAGAAGCAGGGTCAAGCTGTGCCATATTCTTGCTTCCTTCGCTGAGCCCCCCATGGGAGTTCCAGCACCTGGAGCTGCAGCCAGCAGCCCTGGAATCACTGCTCCCACACATGGCTGCTGGCCACAACATCCTAAACACAGTCTGCCACAGTTTGCTTCCCTTGAAGGGCTCCAAGAGCTGCACAGGTCCTGGGCAAGACAGGAAGAGTCTGGTCCCCACAGGGCAGGGGAAGTGCCCCATCATAGTCCTTCTCTGTGCCAAGGAGCACCATCACATTTGACTTTCAGTCCCATCTCCAAAAGCCGCAGCCTAACCACTTCTGCTGCCCGTGCTCAGCAGGAGCCATCCAGCCACACAGCCTGGATGGCCCCCCCAGCCACTGCTCCAGGAAGGAACCTCACCCAGCGGGGCCAGCCCTGATGGCACAGCAATGGCTCAGGTTGGGCACTCATGGCTCACTGCAGGCTCGGGAGCTCCTGCTGCTGCAGAAATCTCATGAAAGCAAGCTGTGGCTAGTGACAGTTTGCATCACGGAGTAATGAAGTAACTGCACTTGACAGAGCTGCAGCCAGCCCACTTCCCAGCTACTTGTGGGCAGAGTTAATGGACGGCATCACCACAGACCCAGGGGAGAGCAGGCTTGTGAATAAAATTAACAGCTTTATTGCAAAGATGGAGCTGATCCAGCGCTTTTCCTGTCCCAGAGACCCCCAGGCCCCAGGTTTAAAGGTACTTCCCAGAAAGCCCCAGGGCCATTCCATGGGGCAGCTCCTGGTGTGTCATGGGCAGTGCTGGCTCCGAGAAACCCACACACAGCTCAGCCTGCAGCCAAAACCTCTGTCCCCTCAGCAGCAGTAAGTGAATTAGCAGAATCAGCCAGCATTAATTATGCAGAGAATCATTTGCTGGGGAAGTTAAAAAAAAAAAAAAAAAAGGATCTAATTTAATCAAAATATAATTAAATGAATAGTTAATTTAACAATTCCGCAGTGGAAACCCCTCGACCTCTGGAGCTATCCTCCCTGCAAGCACAGGCTGTTCATTGTTCCACCACTTGGGCTCTGGCAGCAGCGACCCCAGAGCACCCCATGGCACCCCTGTCCCCAGCCTTGACCTGTGCAGCCCAGAGCCCTCTCCCCAGGGACTCACCCTGTAGCCCTCTCCAAGGCAGCCTTTTTGAAAAAGAGAGTTAAAAAAGAGAAGGGATGGTATACACAGACCACATTACCTTTAAGCTTCTGAAAAATTCCAGTCCCAGTAAGTATTTTTTTTAAGGAACTGGAAAATAGGAAGATGACAAGTAGCAGCCAAGTGGAATTTCCTCCAGGAAAGGGAGCGGAGAGCAAATCTGACAAATGCGTCTGGAGCAACCTGGGAGAGAGAACGATGTCTGGGGAAGAGGACACTCCAGATGGCCTCAAGGTCCCTCCTGTCTCTATCGTCTATGCTTCTATGGACTAATTCCTTAAGTCAGCATCCTGTGGAAATCTGCCAGGCATCCTGCCAGCTCTGTAGCTGGAAGAAGGGCTGGAGGACAGTGGAAGTGGATATGCATGCACGGCGTGTCAAAGGAAACTAGGTTTTTGAAATAGGCCCCTATAATCTCCAGAGATAAACTCAAAGGAGCATTTCACAGCAGCCTCCTCATGAGACAGCAAAGCCCTGGCTCAGAGATGCCAGGGCAGTGTAAGCAGCAGAGCAGCCCCAGCCAAATGCTGGCTGTCTCATGGGCACCCCTTCCCACACACAGTTTCCCAGCCCTCTCCTGCTACGGGCAGACTCATTCCTGCAGCAAAACCAAGAACCACAGCTCAGCATCCCCCTCTACAAACGAAAATGGCCTAGATGGACCAGATCGTCTCTCCTGGCTGTAACCACCGTCAGTGACAAATCCTCCCTCTGAGCTTCCAGCACCTGGCAAGGCGGACTGTGCTCCATCTGGAAGCATTTCCCCATGAGCTGGACTATCTCCTAGTCAGGGCATTATAAGAAAATGAATCAGAAGGAGATTAACATGAATATTGTTTGAAAGATTTAATCAGTTACAAATTGCAATGTTATGTTTCCAGCTTAATTAGCCCAAGCCTGGTTTTCTTTGCGAGTGTATTGAGAAGCAGAGCGAGGGCATTTCGAAGCAGCACTGCAGAGCTCACTTTGTGGTGATGGGGGAAAACTGCCTGGCTGGGGCACCTGCTACTGCCTCAGGCAGCAGGACCTTGGGGGGAGTCTACTTTTTGCAGGAGGAACTGTGCTCCAGTGGCTTCCCGTGCAACAATGTGTAAAAAATACTAAAGCGATTAAATCCACTCTCTGAGGAACCCTCCTGTAACAGGAGTTACTCCTGAGCTTCTCTAACTTATGTCCTGCTACTTACAGTGCTCCAAACAATGATCAAAAAGCTACAATAAAGAGTGCTCCAACTACACCTGCTGTGAAAAGTTCTCACCACGCCACCTCTGCCATGAAACAGCTGCACACAATAAAAAAAGGGTATGAAAAGCCACCAACTGCAGCAGCAAGAATGACATTGTGGACACAGGGAAGCACTCAGAAGAAGATAAGATCACAGTGAGAAGCGAGAGTTACCCAGCAACTGCCCGACATCAGCCAGACCCCACTGCTCAGCCACAGCTGCCAAACACAAACCCCTGACAGCATTTTCCCCAATGGCTTCACCGGGGATGGAAAGGGTCAGGACACTCTGCAGCTTCACCTCTGTTATCAGCACAGACTAAGCCTTCCCAGTCTGTTGTTGCTCCTTTGAATCATCACTATATGAGTTTGAACTGGCTCTGCTAATGAGGTTCGAAAGATACATTTTTATTTGGAGGGCAAGCGCTAATTAAAATGCAAACCATGTATTTCCTGCTCCGAGTGCTCATGCCAATGTGATTTCAACAAGGGTTGCAAACACAGGAGTCACCCTGATCTGTACTGCTCCCGTGAATTGGCTTATGAAAGTGTTTATGGTTCCACCTACAAAATCTAAAAAGGCATCTCTCTCTCCACTCCAGCAGAAGCCATCTGCCTCATCAGCACGTCCTAACCAGTGATGAGGGCATCTTCACAACACAGCCCCACAGACAGCTCGCAGTGTCCCAGACACTCACCACTGCCATCGGTCATGATGCTGCACCCCCTCGCCCGCTGCGCACGCAGGCCCTGGCACTGCATCTTTGCACAAAATCACTGGGTGCAGCAGCTTGGGCCCCCTTTTGGAAAGTACCAAGAACACCTGAATACGCCACCAAGCCTGGTTTTGCTCCATGCTGGTGCTGACGGCACAGAGACGCAGACACAAAGGCTGGTCACTTCTGCTGGTGCCAAGCACATCACCCTGACAGCAGCAGTGACCTGCAGACACCCGGAAGACAGAGGAAAGAAGTAATTTATAGTGCCTGCATTTCCTGCAAGGGAAGAAGGGCATCAGCCATTCCACCCACACCCAACACGTGGCTCATGCTCTTGACGCTGGCGGCACAAATGAAAGCTGTCACTTCTGGGGACACGAAACACCAGCAGTGTGGAATGAGCCAGAAGCAGAGGCACCAGCTGAGATGCCGACACATTTCCCTAGTTTTCTGCCCACCAAGGTTACTCACAAAGTCCACACCAAGTTGTGGCAGAGATGAGGCTCCGGTCACCCCTGAGCAAAGCACAAAGCCAGACCCTTTCAAGCAGGGCTGCTCTGCCTCAGGTCTTTGCCTCACCCTCCCCAAGACCATCACCCCCCACCCAGCTACAGAACAACAGCCCTTCCTGGCCATAAGGGCATCACCTCCATCTGCACGCTTCAAAGTCCCCAAGTGGAGGGACAACTCGCTGCAGCCCAGACCCAGCAGCCCAGGAAGCGGCTCCCTGGAGGCTCCTGCAGCTCCGCTGGCTCCATCCACGCAGGGCAGAGCTGCCTGCCAGTGCCGTGCTGGTGCCAGCACAGAGGTCAGGAGCACAGCTGTACCCTCATTATTGATGGGACAAGATTAGCTTGTCTGAACAGGGAAATACATCACCAGCAAAATAGGAAACATTTGGAAAGTGGATGGCGGGTGTGAGAGTGATGAATGAGTGCTGGAGCCTGGCAATGATCAATGAATAGCTGATGAGCTGTGGAATGAGATGGGGGAAGCTCACCACGCGAACACAGAGGGAGCAGAATCAGTAGGGAAATTGCTCACTGCAGCGAGATGCTGCAGAGAGCCCCCAAACAGCCTTTGCCCCCACACCAGGGGTGCAGGAGAAGGCAGGTGTTGGGGCAGCTGGTCCCAGCTCTGCTCAGCATCAGTGTGAGCCGGGGTCTGTGGTCAGCAGAACCACCCACACCCAAAGCCTGCCCTGTGCTCCACTCTGTCCCCTCCACCACGTCACACCCGCTGCTTGCAGCAGTGCCAGTCAGCACTTCAGGGACAGTCGGAGGGGGAGAGGGTCTTCACAGGCAGACAAAAGGGAAGAGATCCCTCTCATTTCCCTCAGACCCTCTGTCCTGCAGGATACCAGGTTTGGAAAGATGAGGTGAGAGCAAAGACTCAGAAAAGGGGAAGCACCTGGAGACCCTCACGCACACACTTTGCCAATGACAGTAACTCACCCAGACTGGTGTTCCTGGGCTTTTACAGCAGAAGCTCCACAGAGAGGCAATTTCTGTGAAGACATCATTTTGGGTCAGCTCCGTGTGTATTACCGTCCATTAGCAGCATCTGAGACGGCTGCTCATGAGCAATAAAGATACATAACCACTCCACGGCACTCAGGCACTGGGAAAAATCATCCCAGCATGGGCTTCGCAAGGACCAGGCACAGGCAGAAGAGCAGCACCACGTCCTGCTCTCCCCAGCAGCTCAACACGCACACCACAGTCTGCATCACGCCCAGCCCGTGTCAGCACGGCCCCAGCACAGCACTCACTTATTAATGCTTTTAAGCAACTGTAGACACCGTCAGCTGGCCTGGCCGCCGGCCCCGGGGCTGCCTGCGGTGGCCGAGCACTATCTAGTGGTGGGAGACACGGCTCCAGCAGCTCAGCCACCCTTGAAGCAAGAGGCTGGGGGTCTAGCCCAGCTCCCAGAGTGGCTCGGAGAACAGACCTGCACAGACAGAGGCGTCAGGAAAGCAGGACAGTCATTTAGGGACAAACTTCACTTCCAGTGATGCAATAGTGAGAAGTGTCCTGGTGCAATAACTTGGGGGGATTCATGTTTCTGTGTCTTCTGCACTACAGGGCAGCTGAGTCGAGTGGGCTCAGGGATGGGACTCCGGCAAAAACTGATCGTTGTGATGCTGCTGGAACACATCTCACATGGGCAGCACAGAGACCCAGACTGAGCCACACCACTGTTTTACCTGGTCAGGTGTGAAGATCCCAACCTGCGTACCATGTGCCCCCTGCTCATTGTTTCAAAATAACTTTATTTAGGTGGTTCTGACCCACCTTCAGCTCCTCCATCTGCCAGTTCATAGGTTAAACGTTCAAGTTTCTAAAGGCACTGAGCTCACAGAGGGAGAACAGCCTCAGCAAATTCACTGGTCTGGAGTTCCATCCAGCGTCCTTGTCACCAGATACAGAAAGAGAAGGCTCTTCCCACCTCCCTGAAGCATCCACCCTCTGCTGCCTGACGTCTCCAAGTAGCCCAAAGGTAGCTATTTGAAAGAAAATGACAGCAGCTTCTTGTGGGATGATGGGCTGAACAGAGCAATTTAAAGCTGTCCATCAAGAAGCAGCAGAACGTAGCTGCTGTCACCTTCCCTGCAGCTGGCTCTTGGTGTGCTCAGGCACAAGGGTCTGCAACCAGGTCACAAACAACAGCATCCTTTCAGTAAGCAAATGCAAGTAATATGAACACAGCACCCCTGGCTTCCTGAGCTACCTGGCTCAGCATGATGCTCACTGCACCCACAACTGTCAGCCACGAAATTAGATTAAAAAGTGTCCTCACCTCCAGCAGATGACAGCAAGTGAGAGGCAAATGAAGCTCACCAAGTCCCTGAAGAGGCCAGAGCAGATGTGACCTGACAAGAATGAACACACAAGAGCGTCACCCCCCAGCCATGAATCAGGCTTCAAAATTATCACACAGGTTCTTAAGAGAGATGAACACCGTGGTTTCAGACCTCTCCCCACGATCGGGAGGTGCAGCAGCTCCCTCAGGCAGGCACAGCTACACTGGTGTTCTGACCAGACAGACCCAGAAATGGCAGAGGCAAGGGCTGGACGCCTCTCTCCACTTCCCTGGGCACACCATTTGGGTGGCATTTACACACAGGGATGACATATTCCCCTAGCAAGACCCACAGATGTGGAGTTCAGGCTCCAGCAGCACTTGCGTCCTAAATGAGAGGACAAAGATGAGGTTTCCTATTCTACAGAAAACTGCTCATCGGAGCAGGGGGATACTCCTGGCTGCTCTACCAATACAGGCTCTGTGCTGCCCGTAGCAGACAGGCGGTGAATTCAACATGAAGTACAGCTGGGACAAGGACCCAAACCAGCTGCCTCAGACAGGACACTGGTGTCCTCAGACAGGACACTGGTGTCCCCAGAAGACAGGAGCAGGAGTCACCCCCAGATACTGATGTCCTACCAGAACCAGGGCTGCCAACCTGGCACCGAGCCCACTCTTGCACACACCTAACCCAGCCAGAACCCCCTTAAGAGCTCTGAAAGGCAAACCTCTGCCTGCCTCTGGGGTCACCGACGCTCATCCATCGTCCTCCTGCAGACCACGGCTCCGCACGGGTGCCTGGTGTGAGGAAACGCTGCCGGGAGCTCCAGCTCTGCGAGGCTGCACAAGCTTCAGCCAAGCAGAAAAATGGAAGCCCCAGAGGTGCTGGGGCACCTGGGAAGCCTGTTTCTGATTTGCAGGCAATTTGTTCCCTTGATCGCTTCACCTCATTACTGGGTTCCCATGTAGCAGGAGTTTTATCGCCTGTAGCATTTCCGCCGAACAGATTCACCCAATTAAAACGTTATTTCCTTCAACAGCTCCGACAGCCACAGCTCGAGGCTCGCTGGAGCGAGTTTTCCGTCGCTCGAGTACCCTCAAGCCCTTCGTCAAGCGTTCCACTCAAGAAGCTGCACTCGGGGACCGGCGGCGGGTGGCACCGGGGTCTCTGCCCGCTCCCCGTCGCCCTCCCAGCCGGAGCCGGGCCGCGCCACCGGCTGCTCTCGAGGGGAACAGGCTCGGTCCCGCGTGGGATCAGCGCCGGGAGAGCGCG
>JANHFX010029508.1:142205-154393 GCA_027560015.1 Chloroceryle amazona | reverse complement strand
AATTGGTATGCAGACCAAGGCCACTGCTGGATGGTGTGTACCACACAGGGGGGTGCAGAAAGTAAAAGACCGCACCTGCAGGGAGGAGCGGACAGGGCAGATGACCCCCAACTGACCAACAAGGTATCCATCCCATATACGTCATATTCAGTAGCAAGCAGAGGGATAAGAAGAGTCTTTTGGGCTTTTAGCTGGGCTCTTCTCCCCTCTTGGACTGCTTCCCCGGAACATCCAAGGAGGACTCTGTCCATTCTGACTTTGATCTCGTGTTCCTGAATCCGGTACCAGAATCCAGCTCCTGAAAACAGCTCCCGTCTGCTGCGGGGCCCGGTCTGCAACCCCCAGTGCCTGCTCTACAACATCAGTGGTGATGGTGATGTAATTACCATCAGGGCATTGGCTTCGGTACTGGTTTTGTATATATTTGTACATATTCTATTTTATTATTAATCATTAAAGCTGTTCTAGTTTCCTTTTCTAATCACTAAGTCTCTCCCTTATTCCTTTTCTCTTCCTCTTTGGGGAGAGAGGGGGGTTAACAGAGAGCATCTGTTAGGTCTTAGGGGCTGCCCTGACCCTAAACTGTGACACTGTTAATACAGAAATTTTTTTTTTTCTTTCATTTTCTCATCATATGGGGAATATTGTCAAATATCTATTGATCTGCTACAGCCTGCTTTGTATTTGAGTATACCTGGATGTTATGGGTCTGATATCCCTTCTTACTTGCCATGCATCTCGACAGACTGTCAAGATGCTGTTAATTGACATCTGCAGGCTCTATGGAGTCACATCTGGATTTTCTTGTGCAGAAGCTAAACCAGAGTAAAAATAGATAGGGCTTCTTTTCGCATACCTTTAAAGAGGTGTTTGCATTACTGTTTACTGAAAGGATCCAGAAGTAACAGCAGACAACAATGCAGGCATATGTCATGTTACCAGGCAAGATAGCACAACATTTTCCTTTTTATTGTTGGATCATTCATACCTGGACTGATGGATTCACAGCTATCATTGCAATAGTAGCACCATATTATTAAAGGCTACAGAATGCTTTAGTGTCAGCTAATGAGAAATTTCCTAACCCTCTGCAAATAGACTTTAGATATACCTTCCTGCAGAAGACATTTTTTAGAAATGCTTCTTGCTGACCCAAAGAGGAAATACCGTGCTCTGCATCAGGGATCTGAACTTTGATTTCCTGCCCTATTCTATCTCACAGGTAGTTTCACAGGTAGTTAAGGTAGTGGTCACTGTTATGAAGAATCCTCAGAGAAATACTTCCTTTCAACCTCAGTGCTGATAATGGTCCAGCCTTGATCAAGAAAGCTTTTATTATGCTTATGTGATAAACTCTTCAGCTCAACTCCCAGTCATGTTGTATACTATATTATGTAAAGTAGAAAAGAAACTTGGCAGAATTATATTCTGACAGAGATAATTGATTAATTCAAGTCTGGAACATTATGAAAGCAAGTGGGTAAATCTCTACTGGACCTGAGGTAATGGAAACATGGAGAAGATTTTTGAGTTGGATTGCCCAGCCTAGTGATCTTTAGAAGCCCTTTGATCTTTTTACTATTCTGAACATCGTGGTGATCAGTGATTTAGATTTAGTGTACTGTCTTGTCCTATAATCAGTCCTTTCTAGCAGCCCACCATAGTGCAAACTGACTCAATAGACCCCCTTTCTGAGTCTTTAGTTATGTTGTTCATAAAAATATTTTTATGGTTGTATCTGTAACTTGAGCTTAGTTGAAATAGAACATCTAGGATTTTATAAGAAAGTAGAAGAAACAACTGAAGATTCACCTTGATTATTTCTCTTAAGCTTTTAATAATGATTATGTCTGAATTTTTTTGTATGGTGTAGATCTGTTATTTCAGATTTTCTTTCCAAGTTCATCTCAAATCAGGAAACAAAGCTGTCCATCCTTGCACCTGTGAGGATTCTTTAATTCTCCCTGAACAGTATGAAGTCTTTCAAAAATGCTTCTTATGCTGTCTTGGAGATGGAGATAAAGCTTACAGCCACGTGGACTTTTTAATAACTTTTGAGCATATCAGTCTATGTCCTAGGTCATGTTATAGGATAGCTTTTTACATGTTGTCTGTTCCACTGGGTTCAATATCTGCTCAGCATTTTTTAATTTTTAAATAAAAAAATATACATGTGGATCAGTTCACTTTCCTGATGGTTCTTAAGTGATGCCGTGGTATTGCTTTCTGCTATTAGAAAACTGTCCTTTAAATAGTTAACGCTCTCTTAATTGCAGTGATGGCTTCTGGTTACCAAGTGAGTGCTTATCACTGAGTGGAAGGTTCAAAAGAACAGCTATTGCCCTCAGTTCTTCCATTTGTGAAATACACATGGATACCAACACTTGCAGCTTATTTTGGATTCTGTGGAGTCAAATATTGGATTATGTATTGGCCCAATTCCTCTGCTACCTTGTGTTTGCAAAGATTAATAAGAAGTGACAAGGATCCAATGCATACTGCTAGTCAAAATTAGATAGGAAATCTGGTATATATAAACATTTGTGTATGTTAGAGGAAAGAGCACTCCACAGAAGTGGGGGAGAAAGAACAGCTTTTGTTTTACAGACTATATTAAATGTATAAAATTATGGAAATAATAATTTTTCATGGAGATGTAAACACTATCATGTTTAAAATTTCCTTGAGGTATTTGCTAGGGCTGCTCATTGAGTGTTTCATGGTGGTGGTTGTTGGGTTTTGTTTTTTTTTTTTATGTGTAACTTAGGAGGAAATTTGCTTGTCAGTTAAGTGGTCTTGAAAATTAGTAGCATTAGTGAAAATATGTATCCAGTCTCAAGTGGTGGTTAATGAAGGCTTGTATAGCATACAGCCTGTCAATAGTTCTTCAGTCCCTTGTGCAGTTCATGGGGACAGTACTGTTTGATCCACTGTGCTTCCCTGACATGACTGTGAAGCATGTGGGATGTCATCTGAGCATTTGGCAGCTGTAGGAAAAGACTTTGATAAACTCTGTTTACTGGGCAACAGGCCACAGAGACTATAATGAAAAACTCCGTATAGAAAGGAGCTGGGAGAGTGAAGGATGGGACTGAGAACTGTGATGGAATGAATGGATGACAATGGTTTGAAAAGGTTAGGGAAGTAGGAAGTTGGGCAAATGGCAGCACAGATGGAGAAGACAGGGAGTGTTTTATTTGAGATCAAGAAGGCACTGTGCTTGCTCTGGAGAAATAACTGTGATAGACTTTGTTGACCTCTCTTCTATGGGATTCTATATCTGTGATATAAGTGATGATATGCAACACTGCTTGATAGACTTAATTTTTAATAGTGGATTTTTTCTGCTCAGTTTTCTATAGCTTTAAGTCACAATTAACAAGCATTTTTCAGCAAATTATCATACATTCCCTCTCCATTCAATACAGAGAAAGGAGAATTCCTTACACTGAACTTTTAAAGGAACCTGCTTCCCGCTACCTATAGAAGGACCCAGGCAAGGATAGTCTTGAAAGACTTAGGTTAGCTTCTTTGAATGTCCCCTTTTAGGGACAGAACTAAAGTTAAACTTCAGTTTAGCTACATTTGCTTGCAGTCACCCCGTTCTAATATTCCTGTGCTGCAAATGGGTGTCTTAAATGTACAAAGGCCTTCAATTTGTTCAGCTTCTCTAAAGAATTTGAAAAGGTATCCTAAAGAATAGTTTCACTTTTAAATATAACTTAAATATGAACTGATCTAGTCTGTTCTAATATAACTTTTCTACGTAGAAGCAGTTATTAGAAGAATATGAGAATGCGTTTCATTAATTTGAAGTGCTCAGGAGAATTTAGTGGAGTTGGAGCTTGATGTACTGGAGTCTGAACTGACTCATAATGCCAGAATGAGATCTTGTGGTTGTGCTAGGAATATGAAATACCAGCTGCCAACTGACAGTAGTTATCATATAAGGAATTACTAGAGAAGTTGTTAAGAGCCTATCTGAGACTGTAAATCCATTTCAATACCTGTATGTGTGCAATTTTGATACCATTCAATTCCATCTCAAAAAGATTATATTAGAACTAGAAGCTTAAGGTGTGGGGTGTCTTATATATGCGAGACGGTATTCAACCTGAAGATGATGATGATGGGGATGATTTGGAATGGAAAGGTAAGAGAGAGAGATTAAAGAAATTCTGGGTGTGTGAAAAATTTCAATTGGGAATTGATTGTCTCTTTTATTACAAAATCTGAGGGCATCCAAGGCAGTAACTATGAGAAATAATAAAATATGGAGCTCCTGGCTACAGAACATTTTGTATTCTAGATGTTTGTGGAATTAAACAGTACTGGACAAACTGATGGAAGAATAACCTATCAAAGGTCATTATATAAACAAGAAATCACTTTTGGCTCACAAGGTTCTGAGTGCAAATTAGCAGCGTCTGTGAGAGCTACAGGAAAGTACCATTGTGTACATACCTTTTCTTAAATTCTTCATTAACCACTTGGTTTAGACCACTTTCTTGGACAAAATGTGGGGTCATGCACATTTCCCCCTGATCCAGTATGGTTGCTTCTGTGTTTAGTGTTGTATTTCCTTAAAACTATCATCAAAAAGACAGACAGGTAGTAACTCAGCACTCTAACAGAGTTGTTGAACTACTGCTGCAGTAATGGAAGCGCTGTTAGATTTTCTCCTAAATCTTTTTTTTTTTTTTTTCTGCAGAATAAATGGGCCCAATCAGTCTTTCTGCACATGTTGTATGCTCCAGCCCTCTGTCTTACTACTCCATCATGAAACTTTCAAATCTGTGTCCTCAATCACCTCCCATTTGGTGTCATCTGCATTCTTGCTAGAGGTTCAGTCTGTCACATCATCCAAGCCATTGATGAAGGTAGTAAAGCATATCAAGCTTTGCTGAATGGCACTCATAACTGGCTTCTAGGCAGGTGTTGAATCATATTATTACTTATTTTGCATTCATCACTTGCCCTGTAGCCCACCCATCTGCTTTTGAGAACTTGCTGCTTCTCCTAGATATTTTGGAAGCCCCTTATAATATTGGGGCTTGGGGGAGGGGTGGAAGCTAAACCATTTCCTGACAGACTGTCTTGGGAAATTAAAATGTGCCATAACCGGAGTTGTTTTCTCCTGTTACAGAGGCTTCAGGATACATAATGGGTGAACTCAGATGCTCTAGCCACTTCATTCACAAAAAAGAACTAGTGGTAAAATTTCATCTGGGAAAGGTTCTTTGTTGTCAATTGCTGTGATAGGAATTGCTTCTGAAGAACAGGACCTTCCTGTTACTGAGCTGTGAAGTATTCCTGGCCTGTCTCTGGTTCTGGGTGGATGCTGTGTAATCTGTCCGTCTGCAGTTTGTGAAAGACAACTTCCCTGAACATTTTTAATCATATTGTTTTGCTTTGAGAAAAATTTTCAAGACAACACTGTCTTCTATGAGGTGTTTGAAGGAAAATTGAAGTGACTTAAATTTTCACAGTTTACCTGAAGGATTGCAGAACACCTTGTGAAATCTTTCATAGCTTGTTCTGGAGATAATGGTATAAATATCTGTGAGCAATTGCATTTTGTATGGCATACAAGGAGGCGGTAGCATTAGCTACATGGAGATGCGAAACATCATGAAGAGCGTGGGCACAGAGTGCATCAGCATCTTCCTGCTGGTTCAGTCTTGGTTTAAGTCTGTAGCATGGAAAAGGACCTTATGCTTGCAGTGCTACTGAGATGTGAACTGCCTTGATCTCAGTGGGTTTTTGTTTATGTTCTGAAACCTTTTAAGTGTTAATGTTAGCTTCTGTTAATAGTTGCTTGATCAGACGCATCTAGTTAATATTCATGTGGCAGTCTCCAATGCTTTGGCCCAGATAACACATTTTCCTACTCTATTAAGAATTATTAAAACCAGCTATCATATAACTGAAACAATTCTGTCCTGTTTGTGGCTAAAGGAAAAGATAAACTGTAGATCATGTCTTGTTCTTGATTAACTAATTTCCGTTTTGGCAAATAAAGGAGTTTGAAGATACTTTCTGATGTTATGCTGGGTATTTTTATCTCCTTTGGCATTCTTGCTGTTTGGAGAATGTGTTTAGTTTACTTTTCTGTTTCAGCTCTGAATGTGTTTTTTCTTTATTCGGTCACTTTGGATTGCTCTCCTGGGTGATGTGGCAGATGTATGTGTACAGAGAAATCTAAAAGGGTGTTTCTTGTGTATAGCTGGTTTAAGCCTGTCTACATCATTTGTCTAAGAAAGCAGCTTAAACTTGTTTTCATCCATTCGGTTCCTTAAGTCTGAGAATGCTTTTGTTTTGGGAAAGAAGGGAGCCATGGAGTGTCTTCATGGTGGCAGCAGAGCGCTTTGCTGAGGTGTGTTTAGAGCAAATAAGGGGCTGGGCCTGGACCCGGAAGCTACAGCTGCACTGCTCAAGTTTCCACTGAAGATGTAGATGAGGAGAAGAAAAGAAGAAACAAGAGAGAATCTGTTATTGATAAATTCAGTAATGATGAGCAGTCGTGGCCTGGTTTGGCCATGCCTTCATCATCTTCTCGTTACTGTGTTTCTAAAGGCTTCTAACAACCATGTTTTTGTTTCCTTTGGGAGCCACTGACATAAAACAATTCAGAGAAAACTTTCTCTTTTTTTAAACCAGATTTGCAGTGGTGTGCTTTTTGTTCTCTATTATGTGAAAATGTTAACCTTTGCAACTAATCCATAGTTGTGGTTTTATACGGTATTAGTTCTGCAAATTTGTTTTCTGCAAATATAGCAAGTTGAGGGCAAGTTAAACTTTGAGATAGGGGGTTTTATTATTATTTGTACTGTAAAACTTGCTCAAACTGCAAGTGTCCTGATAAGCTGGCTGTGGCAAACCTGTGTTACTCTGGTAGCATACAGTCAGATGTTATACATTCTACCTGGATTTTTCAGTTGGTTTTGTGACTGTGCAATGGTAGCAATAGGAAGGGCACCTGCCTGTCAACAAATGAGGACCACTGATACATATGTGTGTTTTTTAAACCCAGGTACATGTGAGAAGTAGCTGAGCAATGTTCTGGCAACAAGCATTTTTGTCTCTAATGGAGAGGATAATTTTGCTGTCCGTTAGCATGACTTCTGGAAGGACAATTTCATATAGCATGAGTGATAGTATCTCCTAAACTTGAAGGTTTACACTCACATTTCGCAGTAGAAGGAAGAAAAATAAAAATTAATTTTTAATTCTAACAGTAAATTTTAAGGATTTCTGCAGTTGTACCATTTCCTTTTCTTTTATTTTTGATTCTCTGCCCTTTAAATAGCTTGATGTTCAAATCTGATGATACAAAGGTAATAGGATGGATAGGGCTTTTGGCCTCCTGAAACTTTATCCATTTAGCTTTCCATGGTTGCAATATTTTGAAATATTGTGTAGATATTCCAGTTTAATTTGGACGTGCAAAAACTGGTATCAGTGGACATAATGTATGTGTTTTGCTGAGCTGATGGGATTTCTATTTCTCCAAAAATGTTACTTCAATTCTTAAAGACCTAGTTGGATTCATAGATTGAAGTTATAGGTGTTCCTTTAGATAATTGAGTGGTCTTGGATCTTAGCATTATGGAATTAGTGCTATGATACATGTGTTTACAACTCTTACTTTATAGCTTCAGATAAAATTGTTAGTTTATTGTAATTTAGAAGCTGCATAGGGTTTTTTACATGCTGTGCATTGGGAACTTCTTGTGAAGAGAATTACTGACTTTGTGGTGTGGTTTTAGTGCCATTGCTGGCTAGAAGTTTTCAAGGTAAATTAAGGTTCTTTTCAATATTAGGAAAGATCAAAGGTGTTACTGTCAACATTAATCTACATTTCTTCATGATGGTGAACATGTATATGCTGGTGACAACCACTTTCTCTTAAGCTCTAAAGCTTTAAGGCTAAAGCTTTTATCTATAGCAGAGAAGTGAAGACAAGCTTTTTCATTCTTCTACTTCTTGAAATGCAAGGCTAATTCTCAAATTAGTTTGGTTCAGACAAGGTGGCACAATAGATGCTGATTAGACTGTTATATATTCTCCAAACAAGTTTATTTTCTGTAATATTTTTTTGTAGGTCAGATTCTGATCACAGGAAATTGCTGATCTCTGCTCTGCGTTGTTGGAAACAAAGGAGGCACAGGGGGAACGTTCCTTTTCTCAATTATTCATTTCTGCAATGTTTATTTGCTTTTGTTTTAAGTTCTCTGGTTGTTAGTTCTGAGGTTATTATAGATGAAACAACATAATGCAGTATGCTATTCAGCTTTCATTTCTAGTATGCTAGCACCCTGCCAGGTTTTCTTATAGGAATTGACAAAACACTTAATTACATCTTTGTGAGTTGTTTTATTTTTAATCCTAGACACGTAAGCTGGAGATATTGGGAGAAGTCTTGCCAAGACTGAAAAGCAAAATTGTTAAAAACTTCGCCTATTTCTCCTTCCACCACCCAAAATAAATTATAGCTGAGGGAATTAGGGCTAAAATGAAAATGCTTATTGCATTTTGATTTCCTGGCTTAAGGTGTCAGTTTATGCAAAACTTTTGAACAGTGATTTGTGAAGCTGCAGATCACAACTTATTGCTACTAAACTTAGACTGGACAGGCAGGCCATAAGGTTGTAGTTTTACAGAGGGTATTGGTTGGAGTCCTTTTCCTTTGGTACATTGTAAAACATTGGTCACGAGTTAGAAAGGACCTTTCTTCCAATGCTTTGAGGATGATTAAACTTTTCTAGGCATTTCTTCTACAGTGGTGACTTGTCCTATAGTGGTGACTTCTAAATTCTTTAGTTTCCTTGTTCTTGACGTACTGTTTTAATTGTATGACCAGCTGTACGTTAACTGTGGTATAGTTTGTGACTAGTAGTAGAACCCCCTTGAAATGTGTTTTCTGAAGTTCAAATTTAAACTCCTGAGTTTGCAAACATATGCAACAGTTCAGAAGCTATTCAAAGTGTAAACCAGTCAGCTGCAGAATGTGTTTCCCAAGGTGTTGAAATGACACAAAGTATTGATTGAATAATTTACTTGAAGCTCCATCAATTTACGCAAATTAACAACTTTCTAGAGATAATTTGGCCAAAGTCTTTCTGTCAATGTAGCCAACCAAAATGTTAACCAGTATAGTGAGAACTACATCTATTAGGCAATATATTTCTTGAGCTGTAGTTAGAACTTTTGTTTCTTAACAGACCAGAAATACTATGTTGATTTGGCATATTATCTACCTCATTGGTAATCTTCATAGGCTTCTGAAAATTAGGACTACTTACATGGAGGATATTAGCCATTTGGTGGTTTAGACATAAGATTTCACTAACTTCACTACAGAATTGATAAAATAAGAATGGTCTAGTCAGGAAAGCCACAAGAGTTGGGGCTTCTACATACTGCTGAACTCCTAGGCCTGTGCTTGACAGGAAATAGGGAAAGTGCAGAAGAAAGTGTTCATGATGTTGATGCTGTCAGAAAAGGTGAACTGCTTTTCCCATTTTCTCTGGGAAGGAAGAGGAGAGAGGTTAGGTTAAAGAAAGTGTCCTGTAGTGATCCACCACTTTGGATCACACTGAACAGACTGCAAACACCATGTCAATCTACTTGAGGTTTCTAGTTTCTGGCATCAGATACCTTTCAGTTTACTTTATATAGTAGTTTTCAATATATTGGTGAAACTAGTCCTTTTGAAGACATAAAAAACTCTTATTTGAATTTCTGTCAAAACTGTTATCTTTATGTAGAATTACATAAATCCTTGCCTGCAGCCGTGTTGTCTATAGGAAGTCATGTGTGAGGAACTCTCAATGTATTGGCAAAAATACAGTTTGAAACTAGTTGATTTGCCATTCAGAGGATCCTTTGATGTTGAACTACAACTAACAACTTCACAACTATCAAGTGATTGCAGGGCTCTTGAAGTGTTTCTGCCTTTTATAGCAGTTATTACAGTTGCAGTATACTTCATGCAGGCATGTTGTATATTTTCACAGAATTCACAGAATCACAGACTAACTGAGGCTGGAAAAAACCTCTGAGATTATTCAGTCCAGCCTATGACCCAACACCATAACATCAACTAAATCATGCCACTAAGTGCAGCATCCCATCTTTTCTTAAGCACCTCCAGGGATGGTGACTCCACCTCCTCCCTGGGCAGTCCATTCCAGTGTTCTATCACCCTTTCCATGAGGAAGTGCTTCCTGAGATCCAACCTAAATCTCCCCTAGGGCAGCTTGAGGCCCAGCCCTCTCATCCTGTCACTGTCTGCCTGGGAGAAGAGCCTGGCCCCCACCTGACTACAACTTCCCTTCAGGTAGCTGTAGAGAGTGATGAGGTCCCTGCTGAGTCTCTTCTTCTTCAGGCTGAACAACCCCAGCTCCCTCAGCCTCCTCTCATAAGACTTTCCTTCCAGTCCCTTCCCCAGCCTCGTTGCTCTGCTCTGGACCCACTCCAGCACCTCAGTGTCCTTCTTGAAGTGAGGGGCCCAGAGCTGCACACAGTACTCGAGGTGAGGTCTCACCAGTGCCGAGTCCAGGGGCAGAATGACATCCCTAGACCTGCTGGCCACACTATTCCTGACACAGGCCAAGATGCCATCGGCCTTCTGTGCCACCTGGGCACACTGCTGACTCATGTTCAGCCGGCTGTCAACCAGCACTCCCAGGTCCCTCTCTGCCAGGCTGCTCTCCAGCCACTCATCCCCCAGTTTGTAGCACTGCAGGGGGTTATTGTGACCAAAGTGTAGGACCCTGCACTTGGGCTTGATGAATCTCATACCATTGGCTGCAGCCCATTGACCCAGCCTGTCCAGGTCCCTCTGCAGCTGCTTCTTACCCTCCAGGGTATTGACACTGCTCCCCAATTTGGTGTCATGTAAAAATTTACTAATAGACATGATCCCCTCATCCATGTCATCAATAAAGATGTTGAATAGAACTGGACCAGTACTGATCCCTGGGGTACACCACTGGTCACCGGACACCAACGGGATGTGGCACCATTCACAACCACTCTCTGCGCCCAGTTGTCCAGCCAGCTCTTAACCCAGTGAAGGGTGCACCTGTCCAAGCCACGGGCTGCCAGCTTTTCCAGGAGCATGCTGTGGGAGACTGTCAAAGGCTTTGCTGAAGTCTAGGTAGACCACATCCACAGCCTTCCCCTCATCTACCAGATGGGTCACCCAGTTGTAGAAGGAAATAAGAGATTAGTTAGGCAGGACCTTCCTTTCCTAAACCAGTGTTGGCCTGGCCTGAGCCCCTGATTGTCTTCTATGTGCTGATTGATGGCACTCAGGATGATCTGCTCCATAACCTTGCCAGGCACTGAGGTCAGGCTGACAGGCCTATAGTTTTCTGGATCGTCCTTTCAGCCCTTCTTGTGGATGAGCATCACATTGGCCAACCTCCAGTCATCTGGCACCTCCCCAGTTAGCCAGGACTGGTGATAAATGATGGAAAGCGGCTTAGCCAGCTCTTGTGCCAGCTTCCTAAACACCCTGGGGTGAATCCCATTGACTTGTTAGGATCTAAGTGACACAGCAGGTCACTAACTACTTCCTCCTGGATTACAGGAATGTTTTGCTCCCTGTCCCTATCTACCAACTCAGGAGCTCAGTTGCCCTGAGGATAGTCAATCTTTTCATTAAAGACTGAGGCAAAGAAGGTGTTAAGTACCTTGGCCTTTTCCTTGTCTTCTGTTACTGTGTTCCCCCCTTCATCCAGTAAGGAATGGAGATTTTCCCTGGCCCTCCTTTTGTTATTAATGTATTTATGAAAGCACTTTTTATTATCCTTAACAGATTTGACCAGATTAAGCTAGCTGAGCCTTTGCATCTTTAATTCTCTTTCTACATGACATTACAATGTCCTTAAACACTTCCTGGTTCACCTGCCCCTCTTTCTAAAGTTGATACACTATTTTTTGTTTTGTTTTGTTTGTTTGTTCTCCTTCTGAGTTCCTGCAAAAACCTTCTTCAACCAGCCGGTCTTACTCCATGCTGTCTGATTTTTTGGCACACAGGGACAGCTGCTCCTGTGTCTTCCTAATTTAATTTTTAAAGTAAGCCCAGCCTTCTCAGGCCCTTTTGCTTTTGAGGGCTGCTTCCCAAGGGGCTCTCTGAACCAGCATCCTGAGTAGACCAAAGTCAGGCCTCCAGAAGT
>JANHFX010029508.1:119052-142105 GCA_027560015.1 Chloroceryle amazona | reverse complement strand
AGTTATCAGCTGCAACAGGAAATTGTCATCCACGTATTCCAGAAACCTCCTGGACTGCCCCCTTTCTGCTGTGTTATACTTCCAGCAGACATCTGGTAAATTGAAATCTCCCACGAAAAAGAGGGGTAGTGAATGCGAGACATCTCCACGTTGTTGAAAGAATGTCTCATCAGTGTCTTTATCCTGGTCAGGTGGTCTGTAGCAGAGTCCCAAACAGATATCAGCCTCATTGGCCTTCCCCTTTATCCCTGTCCATAGGCATTCCACCTTGGAGTGGCCAGCATTGTACTCTAGACAGTCAAAGCACTCCTTAACATACAAAGCCACTCCTCCACCTCTCTTTCCCTGCCTAACCCTTCTAGAGAGCCTATAGCCATCCATTGCAGCACTCCATGTGACTCATCCCACCATGTTTCCTTGATGTCAGTTATATCATGGTTTCCCTGGTGCACAACAGCTTCCAATTCTTCCTGTTTATTGCCCATGCTGTGGGCATTTGCATACATGGACTTGATCCGAGGTACAGATATTGCCTTCAACACTGGTATGTCTCCCCAAGGATTATCCCTAGCGGTACTGGGTTTGTTCCCCTCCCACTTTGAGTCTAGTTTCACCCCCTCCTTTGTCCTTCACCCCTAGGTTCATTACTGGTGGGCCAGGTAATATTCCTTTCCCCCTTCAATTCTAGTTTCATGTCCGCTTCCACAGTTACTAACCTGTTAGTGAGCCCTGTGCTCATTACTGTCCCATATTCCACCATTACTTACTTTGATAGGACAGTAGACTGAAGGCTTTTCTTAGGCACATCCCTATTGAGCCCAGTTTTATCCCCCTCCCCCTTCATATCTTGTTTAAAGCTCTGTCAATGAGTCCTGCCAACATCTGTCCCAAAATCCTTTTCCCCCTCTGGGACAAGTGCATCCCACCTGCCACCAGTAGGCCAGGCGTCTCATATAGCAGCCCATGATAAAAAACCCAAATCCCTGCTGATAACACCAGTCCCAGAGCCATGAGTTGACCTGTTGTCTTTTCCTGTTAATTTCCACATTCATGATTGCTACTCAGGGGATAGAGGAGAACACAACTTGTGTTCCCGATCCCTTAAGCAGCTTCCCAAGTCTCTGAAATCCCTTTTAATTGATTTTGGGCTGCTCCTACCCACATCATCACTACCCACGTGAAGCACTAAGAGACAGTAATAATCAGATGGGTTTACTAGGGCAGAGTTTGAGAATATATGAATAATTTCCAAAATTTTGATGAGAAGAGCAGCTGACAATTGTTCTTCTTGACCTGAGTTTTTAGGAGAGGATACCACAAATGCAGTGTGGTCAGATTGATGTGCCCTTATGTTGGTGAGAAGTTTTAATTTCCATTTAAGTACATCAAAGTGTGAAAATGACAAAATTACTTCACTGTCTTAATCTCTCTGCTTTATCTATATGCTAGCTACCTAAATGGTGATTTTTAATTATTCATAATAAAAATGACATGCAGTGCTTGAGGAAAGAGGAGAACAGCGACAGGCCTCGATTAATGAAAAATTTAATGAAACTCCTGTTCCTGTGCAACAAGAAGAGATCTGTGTTAATGATACGATGATTTCAGCTTTGCCTGTTGGATGATGTGTCCATGTACTTACACATAATGTTTTGGTTCTGCAGCAGCAGCTTACGCCTTCCATGCATCACAGCTATTTGCCTTTTACACAGACTGTGTGTTACATGGATTTAGCTATGCAATCTGTTTGACCTTAGACGTATAATAATGTCAAGTAACGCGAAACATTTCTGGGGGTAATATCAATTGCCATGACCTTTATTTTTTTATCTGCTGACAGTTTTCCTCCACCCTCACCAAACTTCTTTAACCTGTTACTGACAACATGTGTGCACTGAGCAGATAGAAGCTACCTTAGAGTCTCGAGGAACATGTGTAGCATTGGCACGTGTTATATGCTGTACTTAGTTGTCAGAAGTTTGAGTATTGTTTTGCTTAATGAAGTGATGTTAATCAGCCTTAATGGTAGTTTGGCAATTTTGTCTTAATTTTCATGTTGATTTGTGCAATTTAATTCTTAGTATTGCTTGTCAGCTAACTTAAGTACATCAAACATCTGCATTAGCCTGAAAACCCTAGTTCAGGTTTCCTGATAGGAGCAGGACTTAAATGATGGCTTCCATTGTAGGAATAAAATGGTTGTAGTTGTTGATGGGATGCATAGATTTTTGTTACTGGTTATTAATGTAGTAAATGTAAAAGTTTGAAAGTAGTAGTAGCTAAAATGCTAAGTTTTTTTATAATCTCAAGAAGATTTTGCTGAAGTGTTATATTACTTTCTGGAAGAGATATTAAAGGTCTCTTTTAAAAGCTGTTTTCTAATTGTATCTTGCTTTTTGTCTTTTCCTTTATAGCTAAACCAGGTGGACGGGTGAAATGTCAGTATATTTCTGCTGTGGATAAAGTAATCTTTGTGGACGATTATGCTGTAGGATGTAGGAAAGATCTCAATGGCATCTTATTGTTAGACACAGCTCTCCAAACTCCTGTTTCAAAACAAGATGATGTGGTTCAGCTTGAATTGCCGGTTACAGAGGTAAGATGTGGAGGGGGGTGTGGGGAGGAAGTATGTAAATAACTGTCAGAAATACCGAAACCAGGCATTTGACCCTGAGTTTCTGGTGTGTTAACAACAGCATGTAATGGAAATGTTTCTTAGGTATTAGCTGTCACAGGGCAATAGCTTTTTTGCAGTTAGCTGTATCTCAAGCAAATAAGAGCTTGTCTCAACAAAAGCACATTATTTCAGACCAGAGAACTTTTTAATGACCAGAAGTAAGGACCCATTTCCAGAGCTTTGTCGGTGCTTATGTATGGAATCTGTATGCATTTCTACCAAGTCAGTCTGAGCTGCTAGGCATCCTTGAATTTTTTTGTTTTAGACTTTCAGGGAAAAAAAAAACAGTTAAAATCATCTAATAAGGTGTTGATACATGGTGTTGCTGTAATTTTAACTTTTCTAGCTAAGTCACTTGGTCTAATAAAGACTTTTTCCCTGCAAACCTTGCTTCCCTTTTAAGCCTGGACTGTTGCAGCTGTAACGCAATTCCTCCTGATTTGAAAGAATGTAACCAAGCATTTAGTATTGCTTAAAGGGTTTCTAATACATGTTTTGGCTTAGAGTGTAATGCTTTGATTTTTGTTGTCTTGGTTTACCTTCAGCTAGCACAGCATTTATTAGCATGTACCTTCTTATTTACAAATGTTGCCTAATACAAGACAGCTAACAATTGCTTCTATTCTGAGGCACTTGGTGATGTGGAAGGTACCTTTCACTTTTGTCGTGGTCATGAAGTAATAGACCTGGAAAGTAAATGTGTACAACAGTTTTAATTGCAAGCGAGGTTAATTCTTTGTTTGGGAAAAGTATCGAGCATCTACCAGTGGTAATATATGGAACAGTGCTTACAGTTTCAAAACCAAAACTGGATTAGTGGTCCAGATTCTGAATCTTTTAAAACACTCTGAGAAAAGAGTACTTCCCACTAACCTCTGTGAGAAATAAATTTATATTGAATGGTCCACCACCACAAACTTATCCTGAACATTGATTTAAGATATTTATGTGCTCTTGGAGTATTGAATAACCAAAAATGTGTGTTATATGTGAGCTTTTTTAACTGCTTATCTTGAGTAGGAATAAACAGCAGTAGAAATGTTCTTTCATAGTGTTCTCAGAAGAGAGCTTTCCAGTGTCCTCAAGGTTGCTGCCACTGGCATAATTTTTACACCTTTTTGGGGTTAACTACAAAATCTTTGTTTGTGTAGCTGAGTGTGAAGAGACTGACAGGTCAGTATTTCATAAGTTTTGCTGTCACTGGTTTGCAGTCTCCCATGGTTCAACAGAACCTGTAAGTTTGTGTCAGTTTTAGCTAAAGATTCTTTGGTTTGATGCAAAGAGTTAACAGACCCTTATTTCAAGGTTAAAATAGAGCACTTCTCTGTAAAGGTCCTTCCTGTAGAAAAGACTTGGTAAATATTATAGTGCTGTAGAAACGGATTTTTGGAATTCATGGACAAATCAGTGAGGTGAGAGGAAAAACATTAGGAGTCTTCAATTTTTACTTTGAGTTTAAAGAGGAGGTACCCAGACCTCAGTGAATTTTAGTAAATACTAAGCAGATACCGTACAAAGGCATCAGTCCACCTCTTTCATCATGGAAAGATCAAGAACCTTTATCCAAGTAAGAGCCTTTATTTTTTGTTAGTCTCTAGAACTTTTCTGCAAATTCTTGCACGTAAATAGTATTTTAAAATGATTGATCTGCTGGTAATGTAGTGCATCTTTATGCATTTCTAGTTGACAGTATTGACAAGCTATGATGCAGCCTTTATGCTGTTTTTACTTAACCTGTAGAACACTGTAAATTTAGGAACTTCCACAATCTATCTGTTGTTCTTTTATGACCTGCAAGAGACCTGGGAAGTATGAGATGCTACAAGAATTGTAATTATCTTTTTACTGAAATCTGAGAAATGGATACAGCCTTAGGTAGGGGGTCTGATTTGCCTTTTTTGTGTCTCTTCCCCTGAACTCTTTAAGAACATAACCAAGGGTCTGTTTGGAACAGTTTGTGGCTATTTAAAGGACTGACAGGCCATTGGCCTTGGGAAATATTTCCCTGTGTTTGTAACTTGAAAGATTTCATATAACACTTTTCAGATACAGAATTCTCCGCACTTTTCACATAAAGCACGCCTTTAAATCTTACCTGCCAACATGAAGTTTGCAGATAGAGGAACAAGCTAGAAACCAATGGGATTTGGAAGAAGAGTCTGTAAATGGATGTTTATAGTGTTCTTTTCTAGATGCATTATTTCTGAGTTTTAAAAATTTATAGCTATCTAGCATCATAGGAAGTTAATCTCTGATTCTGTTGCAATGTTGTTTTTATCATCATCATCTACTTTTTATTTTTAAGATAAAAGGTTGCATGTGAAGACCTTTTCCTTGCTCTCACTTTTTGTCCCTAAATCTGAATGAACCCTTTTGAAGAGAAAGCACTGGGCAATAGGTGTCTCTTTTATGCTTGGCTTTAATATATGTTCTATTTTAATTGTTATTATGACTGACTCATTTAACATTTGGTAAAACTGACATCAAGGGAACTTGTAGTAATTACTGTCACTATTACTGAAATTTATCAATTGATTGACCTACAAATTATGATTTGGAACTGCTTACTCAACTCTGTGTCTTTTATTGGAATTATGCTGATGTAATATAGGATTAAGTATTATATCACAAATTACATTTTCTAGAATAATGAAACAGCTGTAGTCTGTAGTTATGCAACATAGATGATAACTTTTCTTGCACATCTGCATTTTAGGCTCAGCAGCTGTTATCTGCTTGCATAGAAAAAGTAGATGTTTCTAGCACAGAGGGATATGACTTATTCATCACACAATTGAAGGATGGTTTAAAAAATACCTCACATGAAACAGCAGCAAATCATAAAGTTGCAAAGGTAAGAGTTTGTCTCTGTACAGTCTAACTTGGATTCCCAAGTCTATTTTGCTTGGCTACCATTACTGAAACATAGAAAATGCTTGACCTAGTGTGGTGGATTTTTTTGGAAGATGATGGAATGTGTTATGTGTTCCTTAGTTCCTCTGTATGAAGTTTCAGTTGTTAAGAGAACAAATAAAGTTAGTTTCTTCCTGATAAACCCAGCTAATAAACACAACCAAGCTTAAAATCTGAAGTTAGTTTCTTTCCTTGCATTATGTTTCTGCTGCTTTTGTGTGTTTATTCTTGTATTATTTCTTGAAGTCAAGAGAGGGTGTTTTTTGCTTTTGACACTTTTGTGCTGTTTGTTGTTTAGATGATTGAAATCTTAAAATATAAACTAGACTTTTTTGTTTTCTTAATTTAGTGGGCAACGGTTACATTCCACCTTCCTCATCACGTTTTGAAGTCTGTTGCCAGTGCCATTGTAAATGAACTCAAGAAGATAAATCAAAATATTGCTGCCTTACCTGTAGCATCCTCTGTGATGGATAGATTATCTTACCTCTTACCCAGTGCACGACCAGAACTTGGTGTGGGACCTGGTCGTTCTGTGGACAGGTATATTAAGACCAAATAAGTGATGAATTTTACCTCTGAGTTGTATTGTAATAAGCATCTAGATGACTTTAATTTATTTGCCAAAGGTGTTAGTCCTATACTGTACTTTCTAGCTGTAGTCACCTGCTATGTGTTTGCAGTCAGAGAGAGTTTTACCTCAGACTGTTGTTTCATCTCGTTTTGATCCAAGTGATACTGGGTACACAAGAGAGTAACCTCTTTAACCTTCATAAGCTGAGACTAGTGAGAATACTATTAGACTTCTAAGTCCATAAATTAATTCCTTCTTGAAAATTTTTATACAAATACGATTTTGCAAGTGCGGTATCATTTCTTACTGCTCAAGTAATTTCATAAAATTGATTTAATCTCTTCCTTCTACTCCGCATGCCTCCAGATCTACCTGTACCTTGCCACATTGTAATTTTCATTAGAGCTCTCTGAGATCTGTCTCTTAAAATCTTATAATGTCAAGTTAATCCCACCTTATGGGGGTGTTTCAAGAATAGTTTGTTTCCTTGCTAGGAAATGTTTATTATGTACTTAGGAAGTGTTTATTATATCCATTCTCTTGTAAGACGGCAAAAATCTGAAACGGGCAAAAACAAGAAGTGAGGCACTTCTCTGTCTAGCAGCATTAGTTCTTGGGATGATATTGCAGAACTTCTGTCAAGGAAAAAGAAAAGCAGATAGTTGTTTAAGTATTCTTTCACATGAGGGACATTCCCTGAGTGCAAGTGAAAAAGAGAGGAGCTCCTTTTTCCTGTAGGAGTTGCAGAGGAGCTTATATTTTGTGACCTAGTAGTTTATATTTTAAGCATTATAGTGAGTGATGAATGTTTGTGGTTTTGTACCATGTACTCAGTTAAGCCTAAAATTTACCTTTGGAGTATTTTAAAATATGCATATTCATATCTATTCAACTGTTAAACAATTTTATTTTTTTTTTGTAGTTGTCATGTTAAAAAGCCACAACTCTCTAGCAGTTCTGTTGGGCTGGATTATGCATCTTCCCTAAATGCAGAGTAGCTTTGGGTATCTGATGCCTTTCTGCACCTAGACCAAATATGCTACCTGGAAGCTTGTTTTATTAATCTTGCTTCTAAGGCCTGTAGGTTGTTGCACTGCTTTTGGTGAGGATGTATTTTCAGCATCCAAGTGAGACAACTTTGTAACCTTTCTGTAATTGTTAATGATAATAATAAGTAACAGATGACTGTCATAGTTCTAACGGTTACTAAAGCATTGAAAGTATCTCATAAATAGCTTACTTTTTTATTTCTAAGTGGCAGTTCTGGGTAATGTGGAATTTTCACCTTTCTAGGTCTTTGATGTATAGTGAAGCTAACAGACGGGAGACATTTACTTCATGGCCTCATGTGGGTTATAGGTGGGCACAGCCAGATCCTATGGCTCAAGCTGGGTTCTATCACCAGGTAAAAGTTTAGTTTTCTTCGTATTTTTCTGTAGGTGAAGGTTTGGGGAGTTGGGGAAAGAGTCTCTTTGTTGTTCTTACAGATATATAGAATGCTTTATATTCCAGCGGATTGAAGGCATAATAGGAAATAGCTGTTTAACATGTGTTTTTCCAAGTACACAGGTGTACAGTTAATTCTGCTGAGGTTCTATACCTTGTGAGCTTTTTTCCTAAGAAAAAAAAGTCTTTCAGTGATGTTGAGTTGTGTCCTATGTCTGTGTGTTTTTTATGCAGTGGCTTGCTTCTGAATCTCTTCTATAGTAATACGGTGTATCTTTTTTTTTTTAAATGTGAAGTGCTGCCACTTCATAGTATGTAATTTGTGGCCTTTTACATGTTTGATGTGGTGCTTTGCTATGCCACTAGAAGGAGAGGTCTTGATGAACTAGTTAAAGTCTTTTGTAGTACATAGCTATTAAAATTTCAAGTATTTATTCTTATTTTTATAGCCTGCTTCATCAGGTGATGACAGAGCAATGTGCTTTACCTGTAGTGTGTGTTTGGTATGCTGGGAGCCTACAGATGAACCTTGGTAAGTTCAATGATGTTTGGTTTAGATTTAATTTTGTACTAAAGAGGTTAGAAACCTTTGGAGGACAAAGATCAACATTATCTTGATGGGATTTCTGGTGAGTTTAGGGAGTGTCACTGACAAGAATTGGTTTCCATAATGATTCCATAGGACAAATTGCAAAATAATTCCTCGTAATATGTCAAATTTCCATGTAATATTAGATCAAAGAAATTGTAGTTGGTTTTGTTTCTTAATTCTGACTTGTTATTTCATTTTAAGTTGTTCCATGGCAAAGATGGCAGCCACCCTTTCTTTGCAGGGATCTAAACTCAAATCTTCTGTATGATTATAATTAGAACACTTTTTTTTTTTAAGCACTTAAACTACAATGGCCATACAGTGCATATTTGCTTCCTATGTGAAGTTGCAAGATCTATTACTAGTGTCCTGAATCAGCTAAACTTGTGCATAGTGACAGAAATGTGGGACCTTTTATAATCAATTCATATTGATTATAATTATAATCATTTTTAAAAGGGTTCTTACTGTAAGTTTTGTCTTGATTATTTGGTAATTTAGAATTGTTATTTGAACACATCAGATTCCTGACTTACTGGAAATTTTGCTTTGTCATGTTATTTTCACAGTCCTTGTCTCCTCCTTGTTGGTTTACAGAGATTTTGTAGTAGTGTTAATTGCTCCTGACATGTCTCTGCCGTAGGTATATATCGAGATTAGAAGGTTTTTTTTCGTAATTCTTGGCCATTCAGTGTGTCATTCAGGATTGTTTTCAATGTTCATTTTTATAAGTGTGGATGTACAGCTAAAGACAGGGCATTGCTTCATCTTACTATAATATAACATTGGAATTCTAACATAAATTCTGCAGAATTTAATCCATGTTTTTCTTTATGAGAACATGATGGGCTATTGCTTATAGAACAATTATTTTTTTAAATGGACTAATTATATAAAGAGCACTGTGTGTAGACCATTTGAATATGAATATCTATTAAAAAGTGATCAAAGGCTGTAATACAGCCTGCTATTGAGAAACATCAGGGAAAGCTGCATTAGTAACTTCAGAACTCTCTTGCATGGTTGACTCCAGTACAGTTCAAACAGTTCAGCTTCGTTTTTGTATATGAGGTGTACATTTTCTACAGTAAGAAGTCAATGTTTGCTGTGTTTGTTTTCAATATGAAAAGGTCTGAACATGAGAGACATTCCCCAAACTGCCCATTTGTCAAGGGTGAGCACACTCAGAATGTACCTCTTTCAGTCACACTGGCAACAAGTCCAGCACAGTTTCCCTGCACAGATGGCACTGACAGAATAACCTGCTTTGGATCAGGAAGTTGCCCTCATTTTCTAGCTGCTGCAACTAAACGAGGAAAGATCTGCATATGGGATGTTTCCAAACTTATGAAGGTATACAATATAAACCCCAAGTTTTTAGTTAACTTATTACTGATTAAGTATATCTCTATTTAAATCAAAGACCTCTTCTGTTTTTTGTTGTTATTTCTCAGGTCCACTTAAAATTTGAGATCAATGCGTATGATCCCGCTATTGTGCAGCAACTTATGTTATCAGGAGAACAGAGCTCAGGGGTTGACTCAAGGAGACCAACACTAGCATGGCTAGAAGATTCATCTAGCTGCTCAGACATACCAAAATTGGAAGGAGACAGGTATGCCAATCTATGAAACTGAAAATATAGAATGATGTAAATGCATTTTAGTTAAGTCATGCTTTGTGAAACATAAGCTTAGTAAGATATTTTTTTATGGAGATTTTTTTTAATTGCTGTGTATCTGTACAAATTCAGCATTTAAAAACAATAATCTACATTTCTATCTCTAAAGCCAGCTTGATTTTATTCCTCCTGTTTCAGTTTTTATACTTCACTAACAGAGATGCCAAATCTGATGGCTGCATTGTGCTGCTGAGGCAGACAAAAAAAGAGAAAGGAATACAAGTTTTGTAACAGCTTTTCATGTTAGTTATGGATTATGCATTTCAGGTTTTGAAAATAAAAGCTACTTGTGAGCTTCTGGAATGTGCTTTTTCCCTGATTGCTTCTTCGTAATTTCTGGTTATGTCATTTTGAAAATGTTATGTGGATGTGCTAGGAATTGCTTTCATTTTGTACCTTTAACACGTGTCTGCAGACTCTAAACAATTAGACAATCCTGTTGCAAGCTTTTAGATAAGCTAAAGGGTATGTAATGAGAAAAAACAGTATTCTTTCATTTATGCTTCTTACAGTCTGTTACTGGAACCTCCATTCTCATATTACCAAAATTCAAATGAAAGAGTGAATAATTCACTCAAGTGAAAACTCAGGACAAAAGGGGTTTGGGAATTCTTGCTAATTTTCTGATTTTTTTTTTTTTTTTCCTAAACTTCATCATCATGGAAAAGTAACAGTATTGCTACATGTCCAGGAAAGTAAATCTTTGGTATTAAGCTTGTGATTCCTGTAGTACTTTAGAGCAAATATGAAGCTTGTTCTTCTGAAGAGGGTATGCAGAAATGTGGGCAACATCAGCATGTGGGGCCTAACAGTCACTGAGGCCTAGAATTCTACTATAGCTTAAGGGCTGTAAACTCTATGAGAGTTAAAGAATGAAGCCAATTTTAAGAGCTGATTAGAGGATAGTACAATTAATTACAGTTGGAGAGCTCAGAACTGTCTTTCACTTTCACTTTATCTCTGTGAAATTTCCCACTCAATGGGAAGATGGATGAGAATCAAAGTGTTGAATTATTATTGTCTTGTCCTGAAGTGAATGTTGTTCAGATTTGTGCCAAAGAAAGATCTATTTCTTGTGTCTGAGGAGGAGACATCCAGTTTGCTGAATTTTGAAGATCAGACTTGGTAGTGTGGGTAGTTACACCTGCAGCTGCAAAGGCATTGCTGCTCTTCCAGGCTGTGAAGAGTCTGGAATAGGAAATCCTTTCTTACATTGGAAAAGCCACATGCATAAAATCTTCATATATTCTTAGAACTAGTGAAGAGCCTATTTCTTTTCAAGATACCTCTTCTAGAGAATCTGCTTTTTTTTGGGTGGGGGGAATCATCTGGTATTATTTCTAAAAGCAACATACTGCACCCTCTCTGTACTAGCTACAAACTTGCCTTGGTAGGGCTCAAGACCAGTCTGTCAGTTCCACCTTTCAGAGACTAATTTTGAAGAACTTTGAAAATGTCATCAGTTTTTAGAGGTTTTGTTTGTTTGGTTTGGTTTTTATTGGAAAGATTCTTAAGAACTGACTTTCATTTCTTTTTCTCTTATGTCTGAATTGCTTGGGATACAATAGTAGAATTAGGCAAACAGAAAGCTGGTCTACTGATTTGTTGCTGGAGGAAAAAAATATTTATATTGCTAGTGTCTGTGACCAACTCATCAATGGTTGTACATTGCTGACTAAAAGAAATGCCAGGTTATAATACATACTGTATTTTTTCTGTTTTTTTTGAATAAGTGAAAAAAGAATGCAGCTAAAGTGTATATTGTGTCATTCATGCTGCCTTTATTTATTTATTTATTTATTTTTTTAAGTGATGACCTACTGGAGGATTCAGACAGTGAAGAGCATTCCAGATCGGAATCTGTGACAGGTAGGTTATATCTGATCCTTGTAGTAGTTTAGAGGTTAGAAGGGAAATTATTCTTCTCAGACTTTTAAAGTAGCCCTGTCAAAACCAATGATATTATATTCACTGTATTAAAAAATGGGGAAAAGATTGACCTTGAAAGCACTGCCAATATTTAAGTCACTCTGTGGTGGAGAGATTGCATCATACAGGAGAAAATAAAAACTGTACTTTGTTGGTTAATTAATAAATGTCTTATTTGACAACAAGCATTGCTTATCTTGCTGTCAATAAAATACACAAACCAAGTTAAGAGAATTTGCTTAGAACGGGAGGAAATCACAGCTGTACAAAACCCTTTTAAATTCAGGGGATTGCCAGAGAGAGTTCCTGTATCTTGGTTGTTTCCCTGTGGTTATGTGCTTTGAAAGAGTATTTCTCTTCCTGAATAAAGATTTCATGTGGAATCAGAACAACAGTATGCACGGTGTTCTTGTACTAGTTTCTTAGAGGTTGAATCAGAAATTTTGTTGGGAGAAAGGATTATATGCTTATTTTCTACAATTCATTTTAATCTTTGAGTAAGGATCAGCAAGTGGGGACGAGGCACTTCAGGACATGCTCTAGTGGGATGGTGAGGTTGGTTTTTTCCTTGTTTGTTTTGCTGACGGTTGGATGTGGTGATCTTGGAGGTCTTTTTCCAACAGCGACAGTTCTGGTATTCTGAAAAAAAGAACACGTGCATACAAAGAAGGAAATAGACTTGAGATGTTAAAAGGATTTCTTTATATGAAAGTATTAGCAAAGATGATGCTTTGTCACTTATGCTTAAATCACCTCTAAATCTGGGTTTATATGGTGTCCTTTCATAATCTTTTAAATTGCTGCTTTACTTAGTTGAACTTTTCTGGTTGTTATTCTGTAGTACTGTCTCATTTGATCAGGCTCTTTTAAGTTTTTAGAATAGCTTGGAATTCTTTCCATTAGGTTATCTATTACATGGTGGGAAGTACCAAGTTTTAGAGTAAAATGGCATGTTTTTCTACTGAGATTGGAGAATGAATTATCAGAATTGCAGATTTTTTGATGGTACTGAATTAAGTTGGTTAAATTAGTTGGATTTCAGTATGGTGGTGTAGCCTAAGTAGAATAATTGATAGAACGATAATGCTGTTTACTGGGAGACTTGTTACAAAAGCTAATGTCCTGTTCTTTTTACTTTCACTCTTTTTGTTAAAATCAGAAGAACTGTTAGTCTATGTGAAGGGAATTTTTCTTGGCCTCTTTTGCTTCTTGGCAGCATACGGGCTATTTTTTAATATACTGAAACTGCAGAGAAGTAACTTTCCTTAATTCTGAGAATAAATCTGTAATAGATGAAATATAATTCCTTTTCATTTTTATTTGAACATTTATTATGTTAAATATTTCTGTTTTAAAGGGCATACATCACAAAAAGAAACTATGGAAGTCAGCCTTGATATAACAGCTCTAAGCATTCTTCAGCAACCTGAAAAACTTCAGTGGGAAATTGTTGCAAATGTTCTGGAAGACACGGTTAAGGATCTAGAAGAACTTGGGGCAAATCCCTGTCTGGCCAACTGTAAGAGTGAAAAGATGAAGGAAAAACATCTAGAACAACACAACATTCCCTTTCCTTGTTTGTTAGCTGGAGGTCTATTAACATACAAATCGCCTGCTACCTCTCCTGTTAGCAGTAACTCTCAGAGATCACTGGATGGCATAAGTAGGACTCGAGATGAGAGTGTCTCGGAACAGGGATCAACTGACAATGAATCCTGCACTAATTCAGAACTGAATTCCCCTCTGGTAAGGAGGACTTTACCTGTATTGCTGCTATACAGCATTAAGGAGTCTGATGAAAAAGCAGGAAAACTCTTTTCACAGATGAACAATATTATGAGTAAAAGTATACATGATGATGGTTTCACAGTTCCACAGATCATTGAAATGGAGCTGGACAGTCAGGAACAGTTGCTGTTACAGGATCCCCCTGTGACTTACATTCAGCAGTTTGCAGATGCTGCAGCCAACCTAACTTCTCCGGACTCGGACAAGTGGAGCTCTCTGGTTCCCAAACCTGGGACTTTGGTTCAGTGCCTGCGTCTGCCAAAGTTTGCAGAGGAGGAGAACCTGTGTGTAGATTCAATCACTCCCTGTGCAGATGGAGTTCATTTGTTAGTAGGACTGCGGACTTGTCCTGTCGAATCTCTGAGTGCAATAAATCAAGTAGAGGCCTTGAATAATTTAAATAAATTAAACTCAGCACTATGTAATAGAAGGAAGGGGGAACTAGAATCAAGTCTTGCTGTAGTGAATGGCACGAGTATTGATGTAATCCAACATGAGTCACCAGCAGATGTACCAACTCCTTTAATAATTCAGCCTGAACAGAGAAGTGTTAGTGGTGGATACCTAGTGCTTTATAAGATGAATTATGCTACTAGAATAGTTACTCTAGAGGAGGAACCAGTAAAAATCCAGCATATCAAAGACCCCCAAGACACAATTACCTCAATGATTTTGCTCCCACCAGATATATTGGATAATCGAGAGGATGACTGTGAGGAGCCTGTAGAGGAAATACAATTAACTTCTAAAAATGGCAGTGGGAGAGAGAGAAGATCTGAGATCTCTACTCTTGGGCACCTGGTAATAACTACTCAGGGAGGATATGTAAAAATACTAGATCTTTCGAACTTTGAAATTCTGGCCAAAGTGGAGCCACCTAAAAAAGAGGGCACTGAGGAACCAGATATGTTTGTCTCTGTGATATACTGTTCGGGCACAGACAGATTATGTGCATGCACCAAAGGTAAGACTTTTAATTACTTATTTTTTTTTATGCTTGATTTAACTGTATTTGGATTATGGTGTAGAATGTTAGATTCTCAGTTTTAAAATAGTAATAGACAAGTTCCACTGAATTTATGTACTGTTCAATTCTGTTCTAGGGAGCATAGACTCATCTTAATGTAGACTCATCTTAAATGTAGATTTTAATATCTAAAATAGGAATAACTCTTGGGTATGTCTGGCATACTGGTAAATTTGTTCCTGTAGAGGCACAGATTTTCTGAAATCCAAACCAGATGAAAGTAAATATGTAATTAATTCTCTGCTAGAGATCCACATGTCTCCTGTCTGGAATAAGCAATATTAAAGAGGGTAGAGAAGCTAGTGCTTTTTTACCTTTCTCCAGTGGTGAGTTGTATGTTCTTTCAGATAAGGCTGCTGGTTCTGCTTCAGTCTTCTCCAATTGGGATTACGCAGTCTTGAGAATGAGAGCCAGTCTGCCCATGCAGGGTGGTTGTATATTTTTCAAAATGAACACAAGACATTTTGGGGGAAGACAACAGATAGGAGGGGAATGTAACTCAAGTCCAGGCAACTTCTACCTTGCAGAAGTTCCTAACCCACCCACCCCAACCCCCACTCCCCTCCTTGTGTCACATTGTGGCAGTGGAAGCAGCTAAGGCTGTCCTCTGCCTGAGCTCCTCCATGCACCAATGTCTCATTTAGTTCTCCTGCACTTGACTGCACTTTGATGGAAATGCTTAGCCTCCCAGAGGGACTAAGCTGTTGGGAGGTTCACATATTTCAAATGAGCTCCCACCAATATCATATAGAACTTTTATGTCTAATATAAAAATTTAAATTGATACATTTCCTTCTTTCATGGTGGGGTCATGTTGATTACACAGTCCTCTTATTCACAGTTGTAAAATTAGATTTACCAGTTACTTCCAAACGATAAAGTCAAATCTATTGTAAAAAACTTGTCTGTTAAGGGCCCTGCTTTATCCCTTACCCACCAAGAGTTTTAGTGGAGATTTTTAGATTTGCTTTTTTAGTATGGATGAAAACATCATGTGTTAGCAACTAGTATGTATGCTTGCAGACTTCCAGTGGAAACATTCATATTTATTGAATTTTTGTCTTCTGGTAACTGCTTTTGAAGAAATGTTTATTAAACTATTTGTATGAAACTTATTTAATAATGCACCCTTTTTCCTAGTTAAAATGGAACTTTGAAAGGTTAGTTGCCTTTGAAAGCTGTTTATTATATCAATGTACATGTTTTTACCAATACTTTGCTGATCAAACTGCATTCTCATTTAAAAGAACCTACACCTTACTAAGTTGTTTTGTTTTGTTTTTCCTGCAGAATTGTACTATTATTCATTTCTTTCTTAGATCAAATCTGGCTTTCTTGTGTTTTAAGATTACCGATAAAAGTTAAATGACTTATTGTTATTGGCTACAGTAATTTCCCATCCAGTGTCAGTGTGTGTGATTATTATATTATTGTAGTATTTGGTATTGTCTAAACCTGTTTTGGGACTCTGCGTGTAAGATGTGCGGGTCTGTTGGGTTGGAAGAATTTATTCAGTGTGTGTAGGAGTATTTGTTTCTTCTTCCTAGGTAACCACCACCTCTGTTACTGGAGAATATTTTATCTCCTTCATAATAGACAAGCACATCATTCTGCTTTCTCAGTAAATATCTCTGCAGTTTTTTTTCTCTCTGAGTGTATTCTAGTATCTATTTAGTAACTCATAAATAGCTTTGCTGTGACATCTTTTATTCTTGATGCCTTTAAGATGACTGGGATTTAGTAATTTTTTTTTTCCCTTCTGTAATCCTGTATGACACAGGTACCCCTCTGTCCTCAAGTTTCCCCTTTTGAATACATTGCTTTGATAACACTTAATTTTTTTTTATCCATTGGATATTCTTCTCTTTCATTTATACCCACTGCATCTCTGTTTGGAACTTAATTTCCTGCTCTGCAAACAGATCAGAATGAAATTCAGAATTCATTATTTTCATTGTTTCAATGTCTTTAGAAGTTTTCAATTTAAATTATTTTTTTAACACTTCAGTCACTTGTCCTGGTATAAATTTACTCACTTTTGAGAGTTTAAGTTCAAAGCCATCATAAATATTTAGGGACCGATGTCTATTAGAAGTCTAGATAATTGTACTGTATAAAATTCAAGAATAGTAAAAGAAAAAGCAAATCAAAAAGTTCAACTATTAATATAACTTTTTCTATTCCTATATCTTACTGTACATTTGAAAAAAGATATAAGGAATAGATTTTGCATAGTTCTTGTTACGGTAAATCATAATCATGCTTTAATATATCTGCTGTACATGGGTAAAATCGCTTGCTTATCTGCTAGGTTGCTGAAGATATTTTTTTTTTATTAGAATTATTTTTTCTTAAATGCAGTTTTCTTAAGCTTCTTCTACTTTGAGGTCTTTGCTTCTCTACATTTACTGGGATGGTGCCTGCAGTCTGACAGCATTACAAAGATATGAGTTGAAAGTACAATAGCTATATTCACTGATGTGTTCAACATTTATCCTTCTAGCAAGTAGCTTCTAGAGCAAAGACATAAGTGAAAATATTAAGTAGAACATTTGGAATCTACATGCACTGGAAAACTATTCAAGAATATAAGCTGAGCAGTATATTCTTTCCCTTTTGCTTGCTTGGATGATGGGAGTAGGCAGAGAGAAGTAGTACTTTAATGTCTGAAAGATTTGGATGCAGAATAATCTTTTTTCTGCTTGTTGACATAATTATTCTGAGTGGTAGATCATTTATTTTTTCCCACAGATGCCTTTAAGGTATAACTGAAAAGAAACCTCTGTGTGAATGGATGTTTCAAGTTTTGCATGGTTTTATGTAAAGGTGTTCTAGACATGCATTTGACATGGTCCCTCTTAGTGAGTAGCAGATGATTCTCTTCAGGTGCTTCTCTTATTTCTGTAAGGATTACATGGAGCTGACCTTCTGGGGGAAGCGTGCAAATATTCTTGGTTCCAGTTTTGTTAAGCAAGCATAGTGGACTTCAATGTACTTGTATTCTGCTTTCTTCTCTTCCCCTTGGTCAAAGTAAATATCCCTCTTAGTAATGCTTTGTGTGTTTATCGTATGGGAGTATTAAACATTTTGTCTGGGCTCATTAATATAAACCAACTTAAATTCTTATTTTGTAGTATCCAAAATAAGTAGTTGTTTATTCTAAGACTGGGTAGTAAGCAGTGTATTGGTTTTGAATAGCATTACAGCTGTAGGGTGGTCTGTTGGTATTTTAAGCCAGTTACCTGGTGTTTAAAAGAATCACATATACATTGTTTGAGATGCATAAATTTCCAGAGCTATAATTGTCACCGCCTTCTTTATATCTCAGTTTTCACCTAATTATATTTCCTTTTAAAAATTTAAGTCCTACCAAAATTTATGTGAGAACACAGTCCACAGTATGCATTGTACATTTTTTTATTTTGCTGTTGTCTTGGATTGTTTCTGTAGTTCAGCTGCCTAGCTGATTTTGCCATTCAGGCAGTTTTGTTGACCTTTGCTATAGAATATGGAAAGAGGTGGAAAAATGGACATATCTGAAATGTTCCTTTTTTATCTAACATAGAGGTGCAAATCTCTGCTTGTATTTTGTTTTGGCCATTTTTAAAATTGTGCATACTTGTGTTTCTGGTAGTATTTTTAAAAGATAGTTCTTTCACCACTATTGATGTATTTCCCTTGTCAGTTATGCAACTTCAGCATCTGAAGCTCTCTGAAGAAATATTACCAAGTTGGAAAGAGATGTGACATATCGAAAAAATGCTACAAGAAGCGGAAATGTTCATTGTTGTGTGGTGAAGCAGGTCCTTCCATGCCAGACTGTCTGAGTAGATGTTAAAATCTGTAGATCTCTTTGCGATCTTGAGTTGCTTCTAGCAAGTGAAGCATTCCTGGTTGTGCTCACCTGAAATTTGCCATCTCATTCTTTCCCAAACCAAGTTTTTGAAAAATCTGTGTTGAATAAAAGTTTTACAGTAAACCATTTCCCTCTTATATCCTGTTGAAAAGGCTAGGATTTGTTTTTGCATTACATCTAGCAAAAAAAATTTCTCAACTCAAAGTCAGTTTGATTTTTAAGAAGTGGCTCTTCACTAGTTTCATAAATTAATTTATTCAGTTTAATTATTTGGAAGTAGTTTGGGGAAAAGCGGGGGAAAACAAAAGTTTTTCTGTGTGCTTTCATTATAAGAAAGAAGCCTATTGCTTTTTCATTCTAGCAGTTCTCTTTTCTGCCTGCTTTGCTTCAGAGCCAACAGACAAAAAGTTCCGGCTCCAATTCAAGTTCAGTAATCAGCTTCTCACACATAGAAATTCTTAGATCACATTGAATCAGTTCTTTTGGATATTATCTTTTTCTGAATTAGAGTTGGAAGCTGTAAAAGATGATGATGAGCACTGAGTGCAACCTATCATATCCGTTTGCCTTGCTCATTGTTTTACACTTTCATTTATAAGCATGCTCTTTTTAACTATCTGTTTTGTCATTATTCGCCAATTTACTTTATTTTATTGGGCTTTTTCTATAGGTAATTCTAAATTTTTGCCTGCAGAATTGCGTTATAAAAAGTCATTCTTTCTAGTCACTCTCCTTTGTTGAAGGTGCTTTTTCAAACTGGAGTTAGATTGTTGAAAGTGAGTTGTCTATGCTAATATTTATTGTTGCAGGCCTAGCAGAACTGCATGGCTCTTTCTCATACATTTGAGAATTGATTCCCTCAAAGCTTGTAGTTTTCAATTACAAGAGATTTCTTGCTCTTGAGTTGTATGTATTAATTACTCTATGTAGCTTTTTTTCCCTGCTTTGGTTTGGGTATCTTATTTCTCCCTTCTGTGTCATGAGGCTTTGTCAGCCTTGCATGCTGATGTATTTGAAATTTAGGAATGTATTTAGTGTTTTCAGTGTTCTGCCTTCATAGGCAATGGGGTCTAATGGAATTGAAGAGAGTTCAGGTTTTGCCACATAAAAATTAGTGTTGAAAGTGATGCTAAGAGATTATCTTCAAGTCAGGATCAATTACATTTACCTGGATGGAAGTAGAGTACTGATCAAAGTAGAGTACTGTTCAAATATCTTCAAAATGGAGATTTAACAGCCTGCTCATGAAATTTCTTATATTGCATGCTGTCCTTTATGATTACTTTTTTTTTTTCTGCCCTAGTTTTTAGTTTGTTTCATCATTGCTCACTGGAGTCATTACTGTCCCTTATGAATATGCAAAGAGGTTGCTTCAAAAAAGGAGGGGAAGACAGAGCCTGTTTAGGTCCTGCCCTTCTCCATTAATTTATTTAAATTTCTTAAGGTGAATATCTCAGCTCCTTTAAACTTTCCTTAGGGGCTTTGAAAGAGAAAACACCTTACTCTTCCTTTCCAAAAGACCTGCTCAAGTCAGTCCACATGATTTTTGATGAGACAGGCAGAGATGGGCACAGTAATCCTACAGATGTGTTTGAATGGAACAGAAGAATTCCTTAGCAGCTCTGCTGTCTTTATGTACCATGTGTGCATATATATACCGGGATGTTTCCACTTTTGAGCAGGAAATTGAATCGGGTTTATCTTCTGACTCATAAGGGCCTCTTTTACAGAACTGCTGGCTAGCTGATTTTTCTTCATCCCATAATAGTGCATTTAATTATTTCTTGCTAGGGATAGTAGCTTTCACTTGTCCCTGTTCAATTACATTCTATTTTTTCATAAGCTGGGATGGAATTTTACAGCTGAAATCTCCAAGTATAGTGTAAATTCTGTTGAAGTGAGGTTTTAGGGAAGCTTTTTTGAGGATGTTTTTTTGAGCGTTCTGAAGTAGTGTGTTTCAAGCTAACCCTTTCTCTAGGCTCACCCCATGGCGAGATGAGGAGGACTGTAAGTTGTTTAGTGGATAGTTTCCTGCGGTATGGCTTTGTTTTCTTTCACTATTCAGATATTGTTCAGCTATGTCCTTGTGTTGTGATTTGTGCTTGACAATTGTGTCACCCTTCCAGACTCCTGCCAGAGTGCAGGATACATTCAGGTTACCAAACATTTGTCAGATTGGCTTTGACTGCAGAGACCTAGTCTCTGACATGTTTGGTAACTTGTGCCAATGCTGCTTTCCTGGAACCAATACCTGTTTTGCCAGAAGGAAGATTGAAATTTATTTGGATGGATTTGTGATTCTTATGTTTTGTTTGTATAACCTACGAAGTTCTTGAGTCTAAGCAAATTACAAATTCTAAATACAATTCAGAATTAAATTAATAGTGTTTTGAATGTTATTTGTGGGAAGTATATTAATGCTGGTTTCCAATTATTCTCCTTATGATCACTGAGTGAGTGTCAGCTTTCATATCTTCTTGATAGTGCAACAGAAGCATTTATTGCCTCTGTAAAAGTGATGTGAGCAGAAAAGTCTTCAGATAAACTGCTGCTTACAAAGTTTGCTACCTGGCTAGAATTATGAAAGTACCAGCTGAGCTACTGTTTCAGCGTAGTGCAAACTGTGAGCCAGTAGTAACACAAAAAAACCCCCAACCAAACAAAAAAGCCACATTGACTTCAGCAGAGATTTATTTTTTTTATTCCTGGCAATGTGGTATAGGAAGTATGATATCTTTGAACCAAAGAATTAGGCATGCGTCATCAGAAGGTCATCTTTGGATGTTCTAGGAGGAAAAATGTCTCCTTTGTGATACAGAAGCAAAGCCACCTGCAGGGCTTTGGAAAGTGTATAAGCACTAGTGATTTTATGGGCTAATACTGTGCAACTGAAGTTGATAATAAACTGCTTTACAGAAACTGTTTAAAAGCAAATATGAGGAAGTGAGATCTCGCATTTAGCGCAGATTTTTTTTTTTAAAAGTGCTGGAGTCTTTCAGGAATGTGGGGATTGTGACTTTCTCTTCCTCTTGTAGCATGGATAAAATGGTAAGGATGTTTTTTGCTGCTGCTAATTAGTTCAGAATCTCAGAAACTTGATTTCAGAACCAAGGTTTTCTTTCTTTAAGGCCAAACTCTACTCAACCATCTACAGAATAAGCGGGACCTTGCCATAACTTTCTTGTAGGAAAACCCACAACTTTCTGAAGTTCTTCAGTGTTTCTCCTGCTGTGAGCCATAAAACTGGCAAATGGTACAAGTCAATGTGTTGAACTGCCATTGCATGAGGGTGTACTTTTATTTCCAGGACAGAAGTTTATCTGGCTTTGATTGTTGAGATCATTCTGATCATTGATCTTTGAGCAGTAAACAGAACTGGAAACAAACTTAGATTTGGCTTATTACCAAATGAAGCTGTTAAAGTTTGTTTTCTAATGTGTCCCTAATTCTCTTTGAGGAAATTGTTTATTTGAGAGTTGTTTAATTTCAAGGAAACTCATTATAAGTTGTATCTGCTTAAACTTTACAATTGAGATGTACTGGTCTGCACAGGGGATGGATGGGTTGGGGCCCAGAGAGAGGCAGTACAGCTCCATACTGGAACTCAATGAGAAAGGCCCAACAACAAATGGCTTAATGAAATAGCTGTTTTAATAACATAAAACAGAATGAGAAGTATAGATAGTGAGAAAAATCTTGCATCTCTTCAGACACTGGAAGCCCTGCTTTTGTGCAGCACACCCCAGACCCCAGCTGGTGTTTCCCACAAAGCACACTTCACAGAACCTGTCCATGGAGAGGTTCTTCATTTTTGGTCATTTGAGTTTTAATTTTTGACTTTTTATTCTGTCTAGTTAAAGCTGCTATTTTATTAAACCATTTGTCATTGGGCCTTTCTTACTGAGATCCAGAAAAAAACCTTCACCAACTCTTTCTGTGCCTTTCACGTATCTAGTCTCTGTGCCTCCCACACGCTCATTCTCTACCTCGCCATTCACTCTGTTCTGCTCCCCACAGTTTTTGCAGTGCAGAACACGTACATGCCTTGGACAGGCTGGAGGGTTGGGCAGGAAGAAATTTAATGAAATTCAACAAGGGCAAGTGTGAAGTCTTGCATCTGGGAAAGAAAAAACCCAGGTATCAGTATAGGCTGGGGACTGATCTGTTGGAAGACAGCGAAGGGGAAAAGGACTTGGGGGCCTTAGTTGATGGGAGGCTATGAGCCATCAATGTGCTCTTGTGGCCAAGAGGGCCAGTGCCATTCTGGGATGTATCAGAAGGGGGGTGGTCAGTAGGTCGAGAGAGGTTCTCCTGTCCCTTTACTCTTCCCTGGTAAGGCCGCATTTGGAGTTCTGTGTCCAGTTCTGTGCCCCCCAGTTCAAGAGGGATATAGAACTGCTTGAGAGAGTCCAGCGCAGAGCCACAAAGATGATTAAGGTGGTGGAGCATCTCTCTTATGAGGAAAGACTGAGGGAGCTGGGGCTCTTTAGCTCGGAGGAAAGGAGACTGAGGGGAGACCTCATCAATGTTTATAAATACATAAAGGGTGAGTGCCAGGAGGATGGAGCCA